>CM033322.1:69278124-69474160 GCA_019359835.1 Pharus latifolius
GTACTTTGGAAACTAAATTGCACCTGCATTTAGACACAAATCTTTTTTGAGTTAAATTGTGAAATCTCTGTTTTCATTTTGCACAGGCCGGACATTGTCTGTGATGGCTAGACAATGTTCAGCCAATACAAAATTCTCTCAGCTCTTGCAAAACAAAACCAGAGACATTGGAAACCATCCGGGGGACTTTTGTCCGTGGACGGGCCGCCGGCCATTGTCCGGGTATGGCCGGAAATTGTCCGGGTATGGCCGGAAATTGTCCGGCATGTATGAAATCTTGTGAGCCGTATTTGATCTTGCAATAGAGACATATTCATTTTGTCGGGCGAAATCTCCGCGGGACTAAGTCCAGGTAAGATGTGTCACGATTGCCCGGGGACCTGGCCTCCGGGCGCCGCAATTCGGCTCCCGGGACGCGGCCTCCGGGGCCTCCCCGGGCGCTGCCTTTTGGCTCCCGGGACGCGGCCTCCGGGGCCTCCCCGGGCGCCGCCTTTTGGTTCCCGGGACGCGGCCTCCGGTGCCCTCCCGGGCGCCGCCATTTGCTCCGGTGCCCTCCCGGGCGGCGCCATTTGCCCGGGGACGCGGCCTCCGGGGCCTCCCCGGGCGCCGCCTTTTGGCTCCTGGGACGCGGCCTCCGGGGCCTCCCCGGGCGCCGCCTTTTGGCTCTCGGGACCTGGCCTCCAGTGTCGTCCCGGGCCTCATCGCCCTCCTAAAGGTAAAGTCTCGAACTGTTTATCACGTGCAGGTCACGCGAGGAGCGCCTCGGGAACTAGCGACCACCTGTCAAGCATCCAAGGCGTTTGACCGGGAGAAGGACGGTCCTGCCCTTCAATCCGACGGTGGCTTCCGGGGTAGTTTAGGTTTTTTGCTGCTTTTTGGGGCTATAAATAGCCCTTGTACCCCTCTGTTTTAAAGGATCGGTTCTTTTATTGGAATAGCTAAACTCACAGACGTGCTCCGGAAGCCTCTCCCCCGGAGAGAGCCTCCCCAGCCGACTCCGGTCGGGAGCACGTCGACAGGACTAAGGCCCCCACCGGGACCCGAACCTGTATAAACCCGTGTGTCATTTCTTTGTGTTTGTCCGGCGGGGGAGGACCGGTGACCCGGTCAACCCGCGCCGCGTAATCTTCTCTAGGATCACTCTCAAAACCTGCTGGGGTATTCGCAATACCACGACAGTTGGCGCCGACCGTGGGGACTCGTGACAAGACGCCATGGCTCCCACAAGAATAAGGGCTCGCACCCTTCCTGGTGATCCGGGTCTCGGAGACCCGGCGCCGTCCGCCCGGGACACTGCTATCCTGGCGGTCCCTTCCGGAGGCGACCTGGCCCAGGTACCGCCTACCTCCTTTCCTCTTAACTTAGGTGCTTCCACCTCCAGGTCATTCCCGGTGACCGCGGGGACCTCGGCCGGGACAAGCGTCCCCTCGACGGCTCCCCCGGCTCCCCGGGACGCCCTGCTTGAAGCTCTCGTGGAAGGCCAGCTCCGCGCCCAGCGCTCTATGGACGAGCTCCTTAGCGTGTTGGCGCGGCCTCCGGCCCCCACATTTGCGTCGCACCCATATCCGGGGAACATGCCCCCGTTTATGGGTTACCCGGCGGCTCCTCCGTCCTCGGGGGGGTTGTCCGCCCCGTATGATCCTGCCGGGGGCTTCCCTCCTCCTGCGGGATATACGTCCGGACCCTTCCGGGCACCCGGGCCCGTCCCGGTCCCAGGAGGTTACTTCATGCCGGGGCCCTTCGTGGCACCAGGGGGGTACCCCGTCCCCGGCCCATTCCCGGGGCCGGGGGCCCACTTCTTGCCGGGGGTTTACCCTGCGCCGGGAGGCAGTCCCGCCCCCCGCGTCGCGTTCACCGCACCGGGGGCGGTTGACAGAGCAGCCCCCATGCTGCAGCAGACTTCCCCCCGCATGGGCTCCCCGGTTCCGGACGCCGCCCCGGGGGCTCCCCCCTCGCCGGTTCCGGGTGTTACAGGGCCTGCCCCCTTCCGGGTTCCGGTCGTGGCCACTGGGGCCCCCTCCACTTCGATTCCGGGCGTCGTCTCGAGCGCCCCCTCCCCTGTTCTGGATGATACAAGGGCTTCCCCCCTTCTGGTCCCGGGGGTCGTCGCAGGGGGCTCGCCCCAACCGGCTCCGGAAGCTACAGCGCACGAGCTCCCTCCCTCGGCGGAACAGGTCCGTTTCGCCCCGGGGGAGGTCGAGCGAATGCGTTCACCAGAGCGCGGGGAAGAACTTCCCCCCGGCCGCGGGCGCGGGGAGTCTCGCTCTCGCACGGGCCGGGGGAAGAGACCCGCTGAAGAGCCAATCTCTCCGGCGGAGAGCCCGGACTTCCGGGAACTCAGTCCCGGTCCAGAGGAAAAGCGTCGCCACCGCCATTCTGGCGGACCTCTCGGACCGCTTCCAGACTCAGACGACGAAGGTCCCGTGAAAGAAGACAGCGACCGGGGGCTCTCCCCGGGAAGTGCAGGGGGCCAACCAGCCCCTGTGCCGAAGACTTCGCAGCATCCGGTGGCCGCGGCCCTACCGCCCGCCACACATCGAACACTATAACGGTGAGGCGGAGCCTTACGAGTTCGTGCAGGTCTACTCCACTGCCATCTCCGCGGCCGGGGCGGACGAGACAGTACAGTGCAACGTCTTCCCCCTCTAGCTCTCCGGCATTGCCCGCTCCTGGTTCTACAACCTGAAGGCCGGCTCCATCAACTCTTTCTCGCAGCTCAAGCGGGAGTTCTGTGCCAACTTCGAAGGGAACTATGTGCGTCCCCTGGACTCCTCGCAGCTATACACTGTCCGGCAGAGGACTGGGGAAACCATCAGAAGCTTCTTCAAGCGCTTTGCTCAGGTGAAGAGCAAAGTGGCCCACGTCCCCGACTCTACGGTCATCGAAGCCTGCAAAAGCGGCATCCTCCCGGGGGAGCTCCACCGAAGGCTCTCCCGGAGTTGCCCCTCTTCCGCCGACGAGCTCTTCAACGTGCTCGAAAAGTATGCTCGGGCGGAGGAAGACAATATCTGGAAGAAGACCCAGGGGGCTCCTGCCCCCGTCGACCGGGGGGCCAGGGATCCCCCCAAACGCTCCAGGCGGGGGGGCGTAGCGAGCCACGGCCTCGGGACACCTTTGTCCTCGAGGGCAGAGGCGGCTTGCGCGACCCCCCGAGGGCCAACCGCCCGTTCCCCAAACCGAAGGGCCATGGGGGAGGACAGTCTTCGCGCGGCCGGGAAGGCCCTACGGGGAGAAGGCGGGAAGGACCGTGGTGCAGCCTCCACAGGTCCAATACCTACGCTACCCGAGATTGTAGCCAGCTGCTGCAGCACTTCGAGGACTTCCTTGACCAGCGCGGGCAGGGGGGGGACTCCGGCTTCCTCGCTCCCTCGGCCAGCTGTTCCGGCTCTTCCCGCTCCCACGGGGGGCCAGCAGACGCAAGAGGGGGAGCCTTCAGAAGCTCTGCCCTTTCAAACTTCGCAGCGGCACATCAACGTCATCGTGGGAGGATCTGCCTCTGGGTGGGACTCTAAACGCCAGCGTAAGGCGTACGCGCACGAGGTCAAGGTTGTGGGGGTGCTACACGCGTCCCCGCCACCGAAGTGGTCGGACGTCCCCCTCACCTTCACGGCAGAAGACGCGCGGGGGGTTCGCTTCCCCCACGACGACGCGCTCATTGTCTCCGCGACCATCTACAACTGCCATCTGGCCCGGATCCTGGTGGACGGCGGGAGCTTCGCCGATGTCTTATTCCTGAAGGCCTTCAAAGAAATGCAGGTGGATGAGAAGCTCCTGCAGCCCGCTGCCGGGCCCCTGCAAGGTTTTGTCCCGGGGAAGGCGATCCACCCCGTGGGCAAGGTAGATCTTCCAATGACCTTCGGCACCCCGGAGAACTACCGGACCGAGCTGGTCCGCTTCGACGTAGTAGACCTCCCCTCCTCCTACAACGCGATTATGGGGAGGACGACAATCAACCGGCTGGGGGCTGCCACCCATCAAAACTATCTCTGCATGAAGATCCCCGGGCCGCATGGTGTGATCAATGTACGGGGAGACCAAGACATGGCCCGTGCTCTATACGAGCGCGCTGCGGCCACGATCGGAAGCGTCAGCCTCATAAAGACACCCGGGGGGGAGGCTTCTCCCCCGGAACTAGATGCTGCTGTGCCACCGCCCGGGAGGCCCCTCCTCAAGCCGCGTCCGGAAGGGGGCCTCCAGAAGGTCCTGCTGTCCCCGGGCAACGAAGAGAAAACCGTCCGGATCGGGGCGGAGCTCCCCGAGGAGCACGCAGCGCAACTTGCGGCTTTTCTTCGCGAAAACTCTGATGTTTTTGCGTGGAAGCCGTCAGACATGCGGAGCGTCGCCCGGGAGGGCATTGAGCACAAGCTTGCAGTGGCCCCCGGTCACCCCCCGGTCAAACAGAAGCTGCGGAAACTCTCCCTCGAGCGCCAAGAGGCAATCAAGGCGGAGATCACCCGGCTCCGAGAGGCGGGGTTCATTCGGGTGGTCCTGCACCCCGAGTGGCTCGCGAACCCCATCCTCGTCAAGAAATCAACCGGCAGGTGGCGGATGTGCGTGGACTTCACCGAACTTAACCGCGCCTGCCCCAAAGACAACTTCCCGCTCCCGCGGATTGATCAGCTCGTCGACTCCACTGCGGGGTGCGAGCTCATGAGCTTCCTAGACGCCTACTCGGGCTACCATCAAGTCCGGATGGCGGATGGGGACGAGGAAAAGACGAGTTTTATTACTCCCCTCGGAACCTTCTGCTACGTCCATATGCCCTTCGGGCTCAAGAATGCGGGGGCGACCTTCCAGCGCCTCATGACACTGGTTTTCAAATAGCAAGTCGGCCGCAATGTTGAAGTCTACGTAGACGACGCGGTTGTCAAGAGTCCCGGCGCAGCCTCCCACATCGACGACCTGGCTGAAACCTTCCGCAACCTCCGCGCGTTCGGGCTCAAACTGAACCCGGAGAAGTGCGCCTTCGGGGTGCGCGGGGGGAAGCTCCTAGGCTGCCTCGTGTCCCAGCGGGGCATTGAGGCAAAGCCCGAGAAGATCTGGGCGTTCCTAGATATGCCCCCGCCGCGCTCCGTCAAGGATGTCCAGCGGCTCTCCGGCCGCCTAGCCGCCCTCAGCCGCTTTGTCTCCCGGTCGGGGGAGCGGGGCCTCCAGTTCTTCAAGATCCTCCGAGGGCTCGAGGGGTTCCGCTGGACCCCCAAGGCCCAGGAGGCGTTCGACGACCTCAAGAAGTACCTCACGAGCCCTCCAATGCTCGTGAGTCCGTCCCCGGAAGAGCCCTTGCTCCTCTACCTCGCCGCGACCCCTGTCGCCGTCAGCGCGGTCTTGGTGAAGGAGCAAGGGGGGCAGCAGCGTCCGGTGTACTACGTGAGTGAGGCCCTCCAAGGGGCCAAAACTCGGTACACGGAAATGGAGAAAATCTGCTATGCCGTCCTGATTGCGTCCCGGAAGCTTCGGCATTACTTCCTGGGGCACCCCATCACCGTCCCGTCGTCCCTCCCCCTCGGGGAGGTACTGCGGAACAAAGAAGCCACCGGCCGGATCGGGAAGTGGGGGGCCGAGCTCGCCCCCTTCTCCCTGTCCCTTACCGGCCGCTCCGCCATCAAGTCGCAGGTCCTCGCCGACTTCGTCGTACAGTGGACCCCCGCCTCTGGGTCCGGGGATGAAGATCTCCCTGTGCCGCCCCGACGCAGTGATCATTGGACCCTCATGTTCGATGGGTCGCTGTATCTCGCCGGGGCTGGTGCGGGGGTAGTCCTCCGGAGCCCCGAGGGGAAGGAACTCGAGTACGCCGCATAGCTCGAGTTCCCCGCAACCAACAACGTCACCGAATACGAGGCTTTGCTCCTCGGGCTGCGCCTCGCGCGCTCCCTAGGGATCCGGCGCCTCCTAGTCAAGGGAGATTCTCATCTCGTAGTTTGCCAAATGGACAAGTCTTACCTGTGCCATGACGCTAACTTAAGTCTTTATCTGCAGGAAGTGCGAAAGATGGAGAGGCATTTCGACGGCCTCGAGGCCCGGCATATCCCACGTAGGGACAATGACCGGATCGACGCCTTGGCCCGGGCGGCAAGCGCCCAGGAATCGCTCCCCAAGGGGGCCTTCCTGGAGATCATCACGAAGCCCTCGGTGGCCTCCCCGGACACGGGCAACGAGCCTCATGTCCCGGAGGTCGCCGAGATCACCCGGACTCCGTCTTGGATGGACCCCCTCATCTCCTTCATCAAGGGGGCGGGGGACCCTCCTAGTGAGCCCGAGGTTAAACGCCTCCGGGCTAAAGCTCGGGCATATCTCCTGCTGGAGGGGAGGCTCTACAAGCGGGGGGCTTCCGCCCTCCTGCGCTGCCTCCCCCGGCCGGAGGGACTTCAACTTCTCGAAGACATCCACGCGGGGAGCGGCGGTTCTCACCTAGCCCCGCGTGCCATCGCAGCCAAGGCCCTCCGGCAGGGCTTCTACTGGCCCACGGTCATGCGCGACGCGCGAGACCTCGTCTCCACATGCAAGGCATGCCAGAAGATGGCCAAGGGCTCGAACCTCCCCCCTATAGAGCTGCAGACGATCCCCATCACTTGGCCCTTTGTGCGCTGGGGGATGGACCTCTTAGGGCCCTTCCCCCCAGCGCCCGGGGGATACAAGTATGCGGTAGTCGCAGTCGACTATTTTACAAAGTGGGTTGAGGCGGAGCCTTTGGCCAGCATCACGTCCCGGGCCGTTCAGCGGTTTTTCTGGAAAAACGTCGTATGTTGTTTTGGTGTCCCCCGGGAAATTACCGTGGACAACGGGACTCAATTCGACTCGGCTTATTTTCGGGAATTCTGCGAAGGCCTGGGGCTCGTCATCCACTTCGCCTCGGTGGCCCATCCCCGGAGCAATGGGGCTGTCGAGAGGGTAAACGGCGTGATCCTACAGGGATTGCGCCGGAGACTCGAGCAAACCGCTTCTAAGCGGGGTGCATGGGCGGAGGAGCTCCCTAGCATCCTCTTCTCCATGCGCACGACCCCGTCCCGGGCGACGGGGCGTACTCCCTTCTCCCTGGTCTACGGGGCGGAGGCAGTCCTCCCCCCGGAGATTGGCTTCCGGTCACTGCGGGTTGAGCTCCTGGAGGGAGCTACGCCCTCAGCGTACCAGGCCAACGAGGCCAACCAGTGTCTGGAGATCGACCTCGTGGAGGAGGAACGCGACTGAGCGCTCGTCCGCCACGCCATCTACGAGCAAGAAATAGCGCGCGCGTACAATCAGCGCGTGCGCGAGAGAGCTTTCCGCCTTGGGGACCTTGTCCTCAAGCGCGTGACGGACCCCCAGGCCCAGGGTAAGCTCTCCCCCAAGTGGGAGGGCCCCTATAGGATTTCCGCGGTCCTGTGCTCGGGGGCCTACAAGCTCTCCAACCTCCAAAAGCAGGAGCTGAAGCACACGTGGAACTTGCGTTTACTTCGCAAGTTCTATGTTTAGCCTTACGGACCTGTCCCTTCCCCCGGAGCGTTCACGCCGGAGGGGGAGGAGGGACGCTGTATTTTCCTCCCCTTTCGCGGCTTCGCAGGGGGAGGCCTTGTACTTCATTTTATTAGCAATACATAGGTCTTGCTTTTCAAACTGTCTCATTGCAGGTCGCTCTCATTGCCGCCCCTAGCGGCGATGCCCTCCCCGCGAGGATGCCCTCCCCGTGAGGAAGCCCTCCCTGCGAGGATGCCCTCCCCGCGAGGAAGTGGGCCAGTCCCAACAAGTCCCTACAACGGGAGTCTCCACTCTCGTAGGGCGGCTTACGATCAGCCCTCGTGGACTGAGGGTGTAAGCGGCAACCCGGTCACAGTGGCCGTGGTAACGAGTCACTTTGGGAGACTAGTGCCCTACCCAAACACTCAAGCCCCGTCTTCGGGCACTTCCTCCTCCGGGAGTCGACGTTATTCCCGGCTCCCCGTTTTCACCGGACGATTGGTCCCCGGCGACCTTATTCCCGGCTCCCCGTTCTCACGGCGACCGGATGAATGCCTCCCGGAGACACTATTCCCGGCTCCCCGTTCTCATAGTGATCGGACGATTGTCTCTCGGAGAAGTCGGATTTCTCGGGCATTTTCTTCCCCGAAGACCTTATTCCCGGCTCCCCGTTCTCATGGCGACCGAACGATTATCTCCCAGAAGGTCTTCTCCTTGAAAATCTCGCTTTAAAATTTTCTAACTTAGAAAATTTCCTATGCTACAGGTGACTTCCTTCCCGGGGGCCTTGTTACCCCCATAGCGCGCCGAGCTATTCTCCGGCCCGCTGTGGGCGGGGGGGATAAGGAACCCCCGGGTGTCGACCGCACCGCCCACGAGGAAACTTAACTCATCCTTGTTAAGATGAGTCGTCCAGACCATCCAAGAAGAAGAAAATAAAGAGGCAATAAAAAGAAACAACAACACAACGTTTTATTGATTAGCAAACCCGGAGGACATCTTCCCCCTCCGGTGGGCTTCGGAAATGATACAACCCGGGTTCTAACCCAGGGGATTCTCTACGCCCTAAGGCTCCTACGCCTAATACTCCCGGAGGCTCTCCGCTAGCTCCCGGGTCAAGTCCCGGTACAACGCCCGTACGCGGCGCCGAGCGTCCCGGAGCACATCTTCAGGCCAAAACTTGTATCCCGCCGGTGGAAGTATCCGGAGGGGAGGGATCATCCGGAGCCCCGGTTGCGGAGGGGACAATTCGGCACGATGATTATCGAAGTTGTCCAAGTGCCACTCTGGACGCCACCTCAACCGGATCGGCTCCCGGACACTATCCTCGCCGTGATTCCCGGAGAGAAGGCTTAGCAAAATCAAAGCCGCTTGGGAGTCCCCCGGGTAGCCCCTCCTGGACCTTCGCCCGGGAGCAACCTCCCGGGAACCCTGGTAACAATAAATTCAATTCAAAGACATAGAAAAAATTCTAACTTCATTGCATTCAAAATGTTTATGTACAAGTGCCCGGGGCTTCTTCTAAGAAGCTACCGGTATCAAAAAGTCCTAAAACAAAAAAGGGCCCTAGCTAAGACCCGGGGGGAGGCTCATTCATGTTCATTGGCGTCCTCCCCCCGGGGGGCTTCCTCTGAGGCCGGGGCTGGGGCGTCTCCCGCCGGAGGCGCCGGAGCCGGGAACCATGCCCGGATGATCTGGTCGTAGAACCCTCCGGCGAGCTGCTCGACCTCCCGGCGCGAAGGCTTGAAGGAGTCCGGGAGCTTCGGGGGATGCGGCCCCCGATCGCCCGGGCGCCGACCCCCCGGAACTCGACGAGCCCCGTAGCGGCCGCGACGACGTGGATCGCCCGACCCTGCGCCCGAACATCGGCAGCCTCCGGGATGGCGGAGACCTGTGCGTTGAGGAAACACACAGCCTCCGCAAGGGTCGCCGGCGGGACCTCCCTGCACCCGGAGCCGAGGCTTACGCCAAGGCCCTCGAGGGCCGTCCGGACGGAGCGGCCCGCGTCCGCCACCGCCCGGACGCTTGAGCTCTCAGCTCGCGGAGCGCCTCCTCCCTCGCCTTGGCCTTCTCCCGGAGGCGTGCGTTGATGGCCTCGAAAATATGAACCTGGGCCCGGACCCGGGTCAATTCCGCGAGGGCTTCGTCACGTTCCCGGAGGGCCTCCTCGCGCTGCCCTATGGAGGCCGCGGCCCGGCCCTCCGCCTCCTTAAGCAGCTGGGCGACCCGCTGCTCAAGTCTCCAGGTAACAGCTGCCACCTACAAAATACATAAGAGTTAGAAAAATTTCAAAGTGCAGGGGATGAGCGAAGGCGTTATCGACTCGGGTTACCTGGGCCCCGAGGGACTGAAGCCCCTCGAAGCGCTCATGGAGCGTCCCTCCCGCGACGAAGGCCTGCACCTTCTGGGTATGCACGCCCTCCGAGTAGCGGGCGACCTCCCCCGCGGGGAGCAAAGGGGTCTCCCGCCCGGAGCCGCCGGCGCGACCGGCGGGGGGTCCCCGGACCTCAAGGTCCGGTAACGCGGCCGGCGTCTTCGTCGACGAGGTAGTGCCCCCCGAAGACGTGGCCGAGGAGCTCTCGGCGGGAGCCTCCGCCCGGGGGGGAACCATCAGGCCTTTCCCTGCCCCGGGCCAGAAGGTCCTCGGGGCCCCCTCCTCGTAGACCAAGGGGCTCCCCCCGTCGTCCACCGGCCAGACCCGCGGGGGCGAGGCCCCCGCGAATCTCACCTCCAGCCTCTCCGGCTTCAAAGAGGCCGGAAGGGGCGGGAGGAGCTCCACCGTGAGCGGCGACGGGGCGTAGTTCGCCGAGTCGGACGCCGCCCCGCCCGCGGTCGCCTCCTTCCCCCGCGCCTCGACGGGGCCCTTCGGGGGAGGAGGCGTTGCTTCCTTCCGGGACGGTGCCCGGGCACACTCGCTGCCGGGGGTCTCGTCCCGGGGCTTCGCCGATGTCGCCGCCGGTGTCGTCGATGGGCCGGGGGTCTTTTGAACCCGAGCCTTTTTGGGCTCCGAGCCCCCGGCCGCCTCCTTCCCCAGTTTGTGCGACCCGGGGGTAGGGAGAGGCTTCCTCTCCGGCAGCTTTAGCCCGAAGGCCGTCGCTACCAAGTTCTTGGGGGGGCCGTCGCCCACGGCGCGCAGACGCGCTCATGCTCCTCGGCGAAGTACCTCCCCAAGAGGTTCTCCACCTTCTCCCGCGCCGCCGGGTACGGCCGGACTGCAAGAGGTAAAGAGTTAGTCAATTTCTTAAAAATTTGTAAGTACAATGCAGCGGGCTCCCGGGGCTTCAGTCGCCTCACCGGTTTCGCCGGAGGCCGCTGCTCGGGGCCCATGCCGATCCCCCTCTTCCCACCGGTGAAGGGGGAGATCCGGAGGAGAGCCATCTCCTCAGCCGCGTCCCGCATCGAGCGGGTCTTCTTGGAGAGGATCACCTTGCCGAGGAGCTCGTACTCCTCATCCGTCCACACCGGCGGCTTTGGTGCGGACGACCGGCTGTAGGTGGGGCCCTCCGGGGCGTACACCAGCGCATCGTCTCGGACCCGGTGGTAGAACCACCTCCGGACCCAATCCCCCCAGTGGTCCCGGGAGGCCGCCGCCGGGTAGTCGATTACCTGGGCCGGCAGCATCTGGACCATCACCGAACCGAAGGGGGACTTGGGGACCCCCTTCACCAGGTGGGAGGTCCGCACCGCCGGTTCGTAGAAGTACCGGAAGGTGCGAAGGTCGGGCTCCAGCCCGGTCGCTGACTCGAAGAGCCAAATGAAGAGGCCCATCCGGACAAGCGCGTTCGGGGTGAGGTGGTTGAGAGCCACCCCGTACTCCTTGAGAAACTCCCGGAGCATGGGATGCACCGGGAGCCGGAGCCCCGCCTCGAGGAAGGCCTCGAAGGCCACGATCTCTCCGGGCCTGGGGCGGGGGGCTCCGTCCTTCTTCACGGGGACTCGGATGTCCCCGGCCGCAACGATGCCTCTTTCGGCCAAGGACTCGGTGTCCTCGGCCGTGAACTCAGACGCCCAGAGGAAATCCGAGGGGATTTCCTCCAGGGGCACTTCCGTGGTCTTCGCTCGACACTTGGGTGCCATGAGGTTAGTTTTCTTTTTGGTGGCTAACTTTGCAGGAGGCTACTACTAGAAACTCCCGGACGCCTGCTACCGGAAAAAGCTACCGGCGAAAGCTACCGGGAAAAGCTACCGGGAGAGGGCTACTGGGAGAGCAAAAATCGTTGGGGCTGAGAATTTGGAATGAGCTTCCGGGCCCCCCAAGGTCCTATTTATAGGGGCGGGCCGTGGTCTAGATGCACGCCACGTGGCACCCGCGGATCAATCTGGACCGTAGAAGTTCAAACCGTGCGCGGGAAACGAAGGGACGGGTGAGTGAATCGAGGCGCCGGTTCGAACCGCGCGCGCATTTATGGCGAAACGGCACGGCTTTAAGCGTGGGGCACGGAAACCGAAATGTCGTGGCTCCGGTGGCTTGGCCTGGAGATCTTCCCGGTGACCTGAACCATACCCACCGGGGACTCGAGCATCGTCCCCGGCGGGCATGGGGGGCTGCTGCCAGGGAAAATCTCCGCTGGACTAAGTCCAGGTAAGATGTGTCAAGATTGCCCGGGGACCTGGCCTCCGGCCCCTCCCCGGGCGCCGCAATTCGGCTCCCGGGACGCGGCCTCCGGGGCCTCCGCGGGTGCCGCCTTTTGGCTCCCGGGACGCGGCCTCCGGGGCCTCCGCGGGCGCCGCCTTTTGGCTCCCGGGACGCGGCCTCCGGGGCCCTCCCTGTGGGACCCTCATTTGAGGATTCCAATGGCAACCGCCCAGGTGGATTGCACACAGAAAGGTACATCACAAGCTCACCACAACAGGATTTACTTTAAACAATAAGTCAAATAGATAAAACAAGTACAAGGTCACGAGGACCACTATTACATTATCATAAAGCCAAGAATGGCATTAATTAAAGTTGATACAAAGTAGAGAGTTTTGCATAAATCAAGAATCAAAAACAATATCACGAAAGCAATGACGAAGGTCTTCATTTCCTTCTGCAGCGGTTCGGCTCGGGCCTTTACCACATCGAACTCAACTTGGCGCATGACCCTCCTAGAAGCTCAAATCGTCTGGACAGGTTCCTTCCTCTTCTCGGTGCTCAAGGCTAAAGGGATCGGGATCCTTGAATCTTTTCTTCTGAATTTGTTTGTAAAGGCAAGGGCGAGCATATTTTCCACAATGCTCAGCAAGTCCCGTTATGAGAATGCAGATACATAGATGAGGGGTTTTCAAGAAAAGGGGTCTTGGTTTTATATGTATAGTAATAGAGTAGATTTTCACTCTCATTTTGAAGAAAAGACCTTTGTTTTCAAAAGCAGGGCTTTTAAAATCCTAAGCTAGATTTTTTGAAATGTTGTGTGTGGCGGTCTTTCATGAGTCACCACTTTACTCAAATTTTGTGAAGAACCTTCCAAAAGCTACTTGTGCTGCATCGACGTGGATAGAATCCACAGCGCGCAGACTCCATGACCTGGGAGCTCAGAGTATCCGATACTTTTTAAACTTTGCAAAGGTGTACCACCTTAATCCACCAATCACTCAGCTTTCAAGTCAGGCCAACTCCATGCGACTTTTACGCATGTGACAAGGCTGAAGTGACACAACAGTTTACAGTCCTAGTATTAACTATTTCCCTGCCTGGTAAATAGACAGTTAAGTCTCAAGTACCGTTGTGGGTCCTCCCCACTGCCTTACTTCCTAGCCTGGGCCTATGTTCTCGCAAGACACATAGCCTCCCTTGATTACAGTCGCGCACGACTTAATCTGGCATAGGGCGTCTTCCTTCTTTCCACCTTTTCCTCTCATGATTTTTCTGAACTCACATCACTCATGGCCTTCTGCGGCCCACCAGTTCTCGCAAGAAACTGGACCGACAACCATTGCAGGGAAAAGCTAACACTAAAGAAAGCTACTAAGTTGCGACCGTCCCATAAACAGGCAGGTGGTTGGTACGTTTTTCATGCCGCATAGAAGCACAACACAAGGTTCTAGTCCTTATGAATCTTTAGTGAGGAGTCTTTCACATTCCCAGTGCGCACACAGCACCATCCAATCAAACCATCCTCACTATCGATTCCAATCACATTTTCTTTCACAAAAAGGGGTTTTGAACATGCTTTTCTCATATGTGACCATTCAACATTTATCATATAATCATCGAGCATAGCATAGCCTAAGCATGATAATCTAGGGTAACAAGGGTGCAGGGATATTCAATGTCAAAAGGGGCTTTACAATCATTTAGGTCGTATCTAATCATCTTTATTGAAACATAATCCTTATTTGAATCTAAGGCATGCATATACTTGAAAACTGTTAACATACTTCATTCCAAAATAATAGGTGAGACATGATCAAGGGTTTGAGACTTGCCTTGCAATGTTGGGTCTAGTTACTTGGGTAATTCTTCGAAGATTTCTTCCGCTCCTTCAATGTCTGGTTCCACGGCGGATACAGATAATACACACATACACTACATAAGCATAAAAAATATAGTCTTTATGGGAAATGATACATAAAATATATCATGCATGCAGGGGAGAGAGTTTGGACAAAGTCACTTGGATGTTGATTGAAGAGATGGGCTCGAAAGGGGGTTGAATGTCGAAAGGCTGACATTCGGTCCACGGATTGACATAGCTATAAGTTGGTCTTAGGTAGGTTTTCCGGAAAAGTGGCAGTAGAGAAAGTTGTAGAAAACAACTCCAGGAATCTAATGGACAAGGTGGAATTTCAATTGCTCAAGTGTAACAGGTATAAACCATCTAATGCCACTGCTGGACATGCACTGACATAGTGCTGGACATGGCTGGGAACTAGGGCATGGTATAACTTTTGATCCAGGGATACAATTGATGAACCACTTTGTCTGGGGGTTAGGCCTTAGCAACAGGAACAAAACTCTCAACAGGCTCGAGGGCAGAAAGTGGCCGGAGGGTGGCCAAATCAAGCGAGTAAACACGGTGGCCTGAGTTACTGGACAGTGATCTTGGCATTGAAATAACTTCTGATTCAGGTCGATTCAGGGATCGAGCTAGTAGACAATTTTGCTCAGGGTACCGAGATCTATCTAAGTGACAAAGTGTGCGGGGCTAGATCGGCCGGGGAGAAATTCCGGCGACCGGCGCTGGAGAAGACGACACTGGAGATTGGGGCTTTTCGATCTAAAGACTTTGAGCTCGATTCTTTGCTCAGGGAGTGAGAGGGTGAGGTGAGGGGACTATTGGTGGGGTTAAATCCACTGGAGGATGGCCGGAGAAGCTTGGCAGCGTGAGCCGGTTTGCTGGTGGCGCGCAATCTACGGGAAAGCTACAATCTCAGCTCAATTTCAAAATCCAAGTTCGTAGGCTCGCTCAAAGGGTTGCACTGAAGATCTTTCATCACTGGCACGAGGTTTAATTCGGATCGAATCGAGCTTTATTAAAGAAACAGGGGATTTGGGATATTCCGGCGATCGCCGGCGTTAGGGTTCGCCGGGGGCCAATTAAACGCTATGATACGGAGAGGGGAACGAGAGGAACTCACTGGTAGTCTTAGATTGAAGAGAGGAGCTTCGGGCGAAGCTGGCATCGTGAGCTCCTGAGGTGGCTCGCCGGGGAAGAAACCGTTCACGGCGGCGCTGAGGAAGCTGCTACCCTCTGGTGCTATGGTTGAAGCAATGAAGCTACGGGGTGGTGCGAAGTGATTCTGGGCAAGGGAGGGAGCTTATATAGGCGATGCGCTGAGCTCGGGAGTTGAAGCATATCGGGCGGGATTTGTGGCTGACAC
This sequence comes from Pharus latifolius, assembly GCA_019359835.1. Lineage (NCBI taxonomy): Eukaryota > Viridiplantae > Streptophyta > Magnoliopsida > Poales > Poaceae > Pharus > Pharus latifolius. Next base: position 69,293,362 of record CM033322.1, read on the forward strand.
CGGAGAAACGATCGAGACGACGTCGGGACGCGGCAAGGACTGAGCCAGGGAAGAAGAATCACACGAAATCGGCTGGAGCAGGGCGACGAGATCATTGGCTTCGGCATGGCTGCAACGTGGCGTTGCTTTGCTGCTGCTGGAGCACGCGTGCGTGGGAGAATCACGGCAAGGCGCGCTGAGGTTGCTCCACGGTGGCGGCATGGTTGCGCACAGGTGGCTCTACGTGGCGGTGACGGTGGCTGCGGGCGAGACTTCGTCGGCGGCGAGTCCTGCGGCTAGGCGAGGTGGCGAGGCTCTGGTCGTGCAACCTGGTCGAGGACGAAAATGGCACAAGGGCCTGGTTGTAATGCTTGGACTGAACTGCAAGGGATTTGGATTAATCTGCAAGGTTTTCTTTCGGGATCTTGGGCCTATTTGCAAATATGGAGATCTAAGGGGCTGATCTGAGTTCTGGTTTTGCAGGTGAGTGCTACTAATTCATTTGGACTCATCCAGCAGGAAAAACGGTGAAATCCGATAAGATCTGGTGGTTTTGACAAAAATCGAAAATAGGGTAATTAGGGTTTGAAACTTTGGCGAGGCTGAAACTAGGGTTTCAGTTCAGTTTTTGGAATTCTTCCTGAAGAGAAAAATGTCTAGAATAGTGAATGGGAGATATTCACTGAATCAGATCAAAGTTTGGAGATGGTCTGAGACTTTTGGTCTTTTTGAGCTTCTGACAAATCTAAAAAGGACAAATCCGCAATGCTTTTGGACTAAAAAGCGAAAATGGTCTGAAAGGCGGAGTTTGGTTGCCAACTTTTTAAATTCAGATGGTGGCACACCTGAGATAAAGATCAAAATGGGGTTGAGACATCCAAGAATCCAATGAACATATACTGGCTGACAAGCTAAAGAGATGGCAAAATTTGGGATGTTACACTCCCGGGCGCCACCATTTGCCCGGGGACACGGCCTCCGGGGCCTCCCTGGGCGCCACCTTTTGGCTCCCGGGACGCGGCCTCCGGGGCCTCCCCGGGCGCCGCCTTTTGGCTCCCGGGACGCGGCCTCCGGTGCCCTCTCGGGCCTCGCCATTTGCCTGGGGACGCGGCCTCCAGGGCGTCCCCGGGCGCCGCCTTTTGGCTCCCGGGACGTGGCCTCTAGTGCCCTCCCGGCCGCCGCCATTTGCCCGGGGACGCGGCCTCCGGGGCCTCCCCGGGCGCCGCCTTTTGGCTCCCGGGACGCGGCCTCCGGGGCCTCCCCAGGCGCCGCCTTTTTGCTCCCAGGACCTGGGCTCCGGTGCCGTCCTGGGCCTCATCGCCCTCCTAAAGGTAAAGTCTCGAACTGTTTATCACGTGCAGGTCACGCGAGGAGCGCCTCAGGAACTAGCGACCACCTGTCAAGCATCCAAGGCGTTTGACCGGGAGAAGGATGGTCCTGCCCTTCAATCCGACGGTGGCTTCCGGGGTAGTTTAGGTTTTTTGCTGCTTTTTGGGGCTATAAATAGCCCTTGTACCCCTCTGTTGTAAAGGATCGGTTCTTTTGTTGGAATAGCTAAACTCACAGACGTGCTCCGGAAGCCTCTCCCCCGGAGAGAGCCTCCCCAGCCGACTCCGGTCGGGGGCGCGTCGACAGGACTAAGGCCCCCACCGGGACCCGAACCTGTATAAACCCGTGTGTCATTTCTTTGTGTTTGTCCGGCAGGGGAGGACCAGTGACCCGGTCAACCCGCGCCGCGTAATCTTCGCTAGGATCACTCTCAAAACCTGCCGGGGTATTCGCAATACCACGACACATTTGTTCGGGGTTTTTGTCCGGCCATCATAAATTTTGTTGAAACGATAACTGACAAGGTTGCCGTTGTGAGTAATGGTCACTATGGAATTGTACTGACCGGACATTGTCCGAAATGGCCAGACAATGTCTAGCCTGTAAAAATTTGGCCTTGTTTCTTGCAAACGGCTAGATTTCTTGAGAGCTATACATATACTTCGACCTTGGCAGCATTTTAGAAGTTCAAAAACTCTGTGCAAAAGCTTGCCTAACCTCTCACACTTACTCTCTTGCATTTGGAGCAAAATCTTTGAGCAAATAGTTGAGTGAAAATTGAGTAGAGTTGCATTTGAGCCATTTGCACTTGCATCCTTGTTTTTCAAGCTTTCTGTTTGATCAAATGAACTGCTAGGCATATTACTATTGGTGATTGCCATCACCTAGACGACCCGGAAGGTCTGGCGATCTCTCCATCGACGGTGTGTGTCAGAGAGGCACGGCGGTTGGGTCGAAAGGCTCGGAGCTCGCCTATCCAGAGAGGAGAAGGGCTACCCCTAGTGGAATCGAAGCAAAAGCTCTTGTGTAGAGTGCTTCAACGAGGATTAGTGGAAATCGGCAAATTTCTGATACCTCAGGAAAAATTTGATCTCGTTCGGTTATTTCTATTGCTTGCTTCATATTTCTAGAAATTGCGATATTGTGTTTTATCACCCTAGGATTGCAAAACTTAATTTGTGTCATCATCTAGATTATTTGTGAGTTGTTAACGCAATCTAGGATACAAGTTATTCAATCAAAGTTAAAATTTGTAAAACAGCATATTCACCCCCCTCTAGTCGGCATCCTTCGATCAACACGTGGTATCAGAGCCAGATCTGTCCTTTTAGGACTTAACCGTCTAGAGAGAGGATGTCGTTGGTCAAGGAAAACTATAATGGAAAGGTCCCCTTCTTTAAGGGTGAAAATTATTGTTATTGGAAAATTAGGATGGCAGTTTATCTTGAGTCTATTAGTCTTGATGTTTGGAGGGTCACTAGAGACGGATTTAGAGCTCCTGTTGATTTAGAAAATCTTACACGTCTAGAAACAAAAAATCTTCAAGCAAATGCTCAAGCAAAAAATGCTATATTCAATGGACTAGATTTAAATGAGTTCAACCGCATTAGCAATCTTCAAACATCATATGAAATGTGGAGAACCTTAGAAGTAATTCATGAAGGTACCTCCAAGGTTAAGGAAGCTAAGTTAATTAAATTAACTAGAGAATACAATTCTTTCATTATGGTTGAAAATGAAAATGTGTGTGACATGTTCACTCGACTTAACCTTTTAATCAGTGATCTTAAAGGTTTAGGTACAAAGTTTGAAGACATTGACATTGTGCGCAAGATGCTTATGATTTTACCGATGAGCTTCGACACAATTGTGATCGTGCTTATAAATGGTGACCTCACATCTACAACTCCAACCGAACTTTTGGGTACTCTCATTACCCATGAAAAGCAAAAGGTGGAGAAGAAAGGAATTGTGGAAGCCTCCGGATCGAGGAGGCCAAGGAGGATAGCTCAGATGATGGATCCGATGGTGATCTAGCCCTCCTTGTGAGAAAAACCCCAAAACTCCTAAATAAAATCAACAAGAAGGGTTTTGACTTTGAAAAGAGGCGAGGTCTGCACAACAAAACTGGATTTAAGAACATAACATGCTATGAGTGCCATGAGAAGGGGCATTTCCCTTTGAGATGTATGAACAAGAGGAGTGATCTTCAAAGATCACAAGAAAGGAAAGATGGTGGAGAAGGTTTGAAGGCAAAAAGACGCTCTTCAGGAAGCTCTACAACAATAGAGGTAAGGGCGAAGCTTGCATCGGAGAGTGGTACTCCGGATCGGAGAAGTCCGACTCAGATGATGAAGCTCCATCAACCTCCAAGAAGATAGCGGGAATTGCCATTGGGAATGCCTCTTCCTTCGGAGATGAGTCAACGCTTTGCCTCATGGCAAGTGACGACGCAAAGGTATCGGATCCCAAACCTTCTTATGATGAACTTGTTGATATGGTTATGGAATTAAATGAGGCACTAGGGAAGTTAACTAAGGAAGACAAAATGCTTAAAAAGGAATATTCAACTCTTAGTAATTTGTATGTTGAACTAAATGACTCACATGAGGCACTACTAGTTAAGGAATTTGTTGATTCCAAACAAACTAGTGATATAGGAATTACTTGTGATATTCTAAATGAATCACCTCAAATTGTCTCCCAATCAATATCGATTACTTGTGACAATCTAGGAATTAATCCTGAAAATGCTTGTGATTTGGTCGTTAATAATGATTCAAATTTAATTCTAGAAAATCTAGAACTCAAGGCACAAGTGGAAAAATTAAATCTAGGATTAGCAAGATGTTTTAAAGGCAAAGAAGTGCTACATAAACTTCTTAGTGAGCAACGATGCTCATTTAGGAAAGAAGGTTTAGGATATGAACCAAATAAAAGAAAGAAGTTGTGTACTAAAGTAACTTTTGTTAAGGCTACTAATATATTTTGTCACAAATACCATGATATAGATCATTTACCAAATGCATGTCCCCCAACTTCTAAAGCTAAAGAAAATGTGTTTCACTCCCATTACATGCTCAAGAAAAATAAGTTTGGAAAAGTGATTGCTAAATTTATTGGTATACCTCACCTAAATAAACATAAAAAGAGGATTTGGGTTCCAAAAACCCTTGTTGCTAACTTCCAAGGACCCAAACAAGTTTGGGTACCTAAAAGCGTCTAACCTTTCTTTTAGATGAACTACAAGACCGGTGGGAGGCATTGGGTGCATGATAGTGGGTGCACTCAACACATGACCGGTGATGGAAATCGTTTCTCCTCTTTGGAGAATGGTTGCAATGACATAGACAAAATCATGTTTGGTGATAATAGCAAAGGAAAGGTAATTGGATTAGGTAAAGTTGCGATCACTAACAACCTTTCCATCTCAAACGTATTACTTATTGAATCCTTGAATTTCAATTTGTTTTCAGTTGCAAAAATTTGTGATTTGAGTCTTCGATGCATTTTTGAACCAAATGGAGATACTATTGAAAGCTTAGAAGACAAATCTCTAGTGTTCAAAGGTTTTCGATACAGAGATTTGTATTTGGTGGATTTCAGTTCAAAAGATTCTTGCATTTCAACTTGCTTGGTTGCCAAAAATTCTTTGGGATGGCTTTGGCATCGTCGTTTGTGACGAGGATTATCACCTGAGCTAGTTCAAAGTAATACACGTCTGGTTTAGGATTGAATCAGATTAGACGTGTGTCTATAAGTCCGTCGCTATGGTCTCAGACGACCTAAAGGGCACGGACACAGAGATATTGCATGATCATAGCCCCTGCAAGATCATGAGGTCGCAGACATTGCGCGATCAGGAAACTGCGGACAGTGCGCGGTCAGAGGGTCCTTGATTATCTGCGACCAAAACAATTCGGGAAGGCCTAACTCTTTGAATGGGCATATCCCGAGAATCACGAAGATATTTCCACGTATGAAGACAACCGCCAGGAGGTTAACATGTGCAGTTATCTCTTGATTGCACGTGTTAAGCCTGCATGGAAGTTAAGTGTGGTTAACAAAACTGCATCTTAACAACTGTCCAAGGCCGTTTCGCATTGGCGCCCTTTTGTCCAGTATAAAAAGGTAGTCAATGCACGTTCTAAGGACAGTGAATAATTCAGTCAAGCATACAAGCACTACCAGGCGTTCAACAAACCTGAAGTCTTAGATATAGTTAGATAGACACTAACATTGAAGAGATCATCGCCTGTGATCATCTCTTCTTCCCTCTTGTAAAACATCTTATTACATATAGTGAAATCATAACAGGACGTAGGGCCATTACTCCCACCATCGAGGGCCTGAATCTGTATAAAATATTTTGTGCCTCTACAGACTTGATTCAACCTACCTTCCCGGAGGAGCGCCCTGAAAGGTCACGCAACTCACAAATTTGCATAAGATCGACTAAGGATCCTGAGTCCAAATCGTCTACAACTGGCGCCCACCATGGGGCCTTTCTCAAGGTGCTTTCCCTTCATCCGGAGGTTTGGTGAGCAATGTCTAGAGCATATGATTCTGAGATTGACTTCGATCTCGACGATTATGCCCATATACAAATGCCTTCGCCTAGCGACCCCATTCTAATGGAAGAGGTCAATTGCTAAGACATTCCGAAGGGACGTCAAGTGGACACATCTTCCCCTACCCAGGTCATGTCCATCGACCAGGAATGGAGGAGATGGGTCCGGAACTTGATGTCAGTTCCACCATATGCAAAATCGAGTCTCGGTCGCCATGTGTTCCCGTCGGGGACCAGGATGGCAGCGACTAGGAACTCAGTCCAGGGAGGTTTGATCCTGGCAACCTCCTGTGGGACCCTCATTTGAGGAATCCGGTGGCAACCGCCCAGGTGGATTGCACACAGAAAGGTACATCACAAGCTCACAACAACAGGATTTACTTTAAACAATAAGTCAAATAGATAGAACAAGTACAAGGTCACGAGGACCACTATTACATTATCATGATGCCAAGAATGGCATTAATTAAAGTTGATACAAAGTAGAGAGTTTTTCATAAAAACAATAACACGAAAGCAATAACAAAGGTCTTCATTTCCTTCTGCAGCGGTTCGGCTCGAGCCTTTACCACATCGAACTCAACTTGGCGCATGACCCTCCTAGAAGCTCAAATCGTTTGGAAAGGTTCCTTCCTCTTTTTGGTGCTCAAGGCTAAAGGAATCATGATCCTCGAATCCTTTCTTCTGAATTTGTGTGAAAAGGCAAGGGTGAGCATATTTTTCCACGATGCTCAGCAAGTCCCGTTATGAGAATGCAGATATATAGATGAAGGGTTTTCAAGGAAAGGGGTCCTGGTTTTATATATATATAGGAGTAGAATAGATTTTCACACTCAGTTTTGAGGAAAGGTCTTTATTTTCAAAAGTAAGGCTTTTAAAATCCTAAGCTAGGTTTTCAGAAAATGTTATGTGTGGCGGTCTTTCATGAGTCACCACTTTACTCAGATTTTGTGAAAAACTTTCCAAAAGCTACTTGTGCTGCATCGACATGAATAGAATCCACAGTGCGCAGACTCCTTAACCTGGGAGCTCAGAGTATCCGATACTTTTTAAACTTTGCAAAGGTGTACCACCTTAATCCACCAATCATTCAGCTTTCAAGTCGGATCAGCTCCATGCGACTTTTACGCATGTGACAAGGCCGAAGTGACACAATAGTTTATAGTTCTAGCATTAACAATTCCCTGCCTGGTAAATAGACAGTTAAGTCTCAAGTACCGTTGTGGGTCCTCCCCACTGCCTTACTTCCTAGCCTGGGTCTATGTTCTCGCAAGACACATAGCCTCTCTTGATTACAGTCGCGCACGACTTAATCTGGCATAGGGCGTCTTCCTTCTTTCCACCTTTTCCTCTCATAATTTTTCTGAACTCACATCACTCATGGCCTTCTGCGGCCCACCAGCTCTCGCAAGAAACTGGATCGACAACCATTGCAGGGAAAAGCTAATACTAAATAAAGCTACTAAGTTGCGCCCGTCCCATAACCGGACAAGTGGTTGGTACGTTTTTCATGCCACATAGAAGCACAACACAAGGTTCTAGTCCTTATGAATCTCTAGTGAGGAGTCTTTCACATTCCCAGTGAACACACAGCACCATCCAATCAAACCATCCTCACTATCGATTCCAATCACATTTTCTTTCACAAAAAGGGTTTTGAATCATGCTTTTCTCATATGTGACCATTCAACATTTATCATATAATCTTGAGCATAACACAGCCTAAGCATGACATTCTAGGGTGACAAGGGTGCATGGATATTCAATGTCAAAAGGGGCTTTATAGTTATTTAGGTCATATCTAATCATTTCATTGAAACATAGCTCTTATTTGAATCTAAGGCATGCACATACTTGAAAACAGTTAACATACTTCATTTCAAAATATTAGGCTAGACATGATCAAGGGTTTGAGACTTGCCTTGCAATGCTGGGTCTAGTTACTTAGATGATTCTCTGAAGATTTCTTCCTCTCCTTCAATCTCTGGTTCCACGGCGGATACAAATAATACACACATACACTATATATCATGCATGCAGGGGAAAGGTTTGGACAAAGTCACTTGGGTGCTGATAGAAGAGATGGGCTAAAAAGGAGTTGAATGTCGAAAGGCTGACATTCAGTCCACGGCAAGACATAACCTTAAGTTGGTCTTAGGTAGGTTTTCTGGAGAAGTGGCAGTAGAGAAAGTTGTAGAGCATAACTCCAGGAATCTAATGGACAAGGTGGCATTTCAATTGCTCAGTGAAACAGGTCTAAATTATTCCATGCCACTGGTGGACATGCACTGACATAGTGCTGGACATGGCCAGAAACTAGGGCATGGCATATCTTTTGACTCAGGACTCCAATTGATGCACAACTTTGTCTGGGGGTTAGGTCTTGGCAACAGGAACAAAACACTCAACAGGCTCAAGGGCAGAAAGTGGCCGGAGGGTGGCCAAGTCATGTGAGTAAACACGTTGGCCTGAGCTGCTGGATAGTGATCTTGGCATTGAAATAACTCCTGATTCAGGTCGATTCAGAAGTCGAGCTTGTAGACAATGTTGCTCAGGGTACTGAGATCTATCTAAGGGATAAAGTGTACGGGGCTAGATCGTCCGGGGAGAAATTCCGGTGACCGGCGCTGGAGAAGACGACACTGGAGATTGGGGGTTTTCGATACAGGGAGTTTGAACTCGATTCTTTGCTCAGGGAGTGAGAGGGTGGAGTGAGGGGACTATTGGTGAAGGCAATTTGGTCGGGGGATGGTCGGAGAAGCTCGGCGGCGTGAGCTGGTTTGCTGGTGGCGCGCAAACTACGTAAAGGCTACGATCACTGCTCAATTTTGAAATCCAAACTCGTAGGCTTGCTAAAGGGAGTGTGCGGAACAATTTTCATCACTGGCACGAGGGTTGATTTGGATTAAATCGGGCAGCATTGAGGAAACAGGGGATTTGGCCTTTTCCGGTGATCGCCGGCGTTGAGGTTCGCCGGGGGCCAATTAAATGCTATGATACGGAGAGGGGGATGAGGGGAGCTTACTGGTGGTGTTGGTTTGGAGAGAAGAGCAGCGGTTGAGGCTGGCACCGGTGGCCTCAGAAGCAGCTCGCCGGAGAAGAAGTTGCTCACGGCGGCGCTGGGACACTGGCTGTTCTCTGGTGCTAGGAGCTTGAGGCTTTGCAACTGCGGGGTGGTGCGAAGTGATGTTGCGGTTGAGGGGGAGCTTATATAGGCGAAGGGCTGGGGCTCTCGGGAGTTGAATCATATGAAGCGGGATTCGCGGCTGACACCGGAGAAGGGATCGAGATGGTGTTGGGACGAGGCAACGATTGAGCCAGAGAAGGGGGAACACGCCAAATCCGGCTGGACCAGGGCGACGAGATCACCGGCTTCGGCATGGCTGCAACGTGGCGTTGCTTTCCTGCTGTTGGAGCACACGCGCGCGCGAGGAAAGCACGGCACAGGCGTGGCTACGGTGGCTCCACGGTGGCGGCACGATTGCGCACAGGTGATGGGTACGTGGCTGCGGTGGTGGCTGCACGGGAAACTTCATCGGCGGCGAGTTCCTGCGGCGAGGCTAGGTGGCGGGGTTTTGGTCGCAACGGCTAGAGCTCTGGTCGTGGTCGAAAATGGCACAGGGGCCTGGTTGCAAAGTTTGGACTGATTCGTGAGGGTTTTGGACTGAACTGCAAGAATTAGGTTCGGGGATTTGGGCCTATTTGCAATTCTGGAGATCTGGAGGGCTGATCTGAGATCTGGTTTTGCAGATGAGTGCTACAAATTCACTTGGACTTATCCAGCAGGAGAAATGGTAACATCCGATAATATCTGGTGGTTTTCACAAAAATCGAAAACAGGGTAATTAGGGTTTGAAACTTTGGCGAGGCTAAAACTAGGGTTTCGGTTGAGCTTTTGGAATTCTTCCAGAAGGGAAAAATGTTCAGAATAGCGAATGGGAGATATTCATTAAATCATATCAAAGTTTGGAGATGGTCTGAGACTTTTAGTCTTTTTGGGCTTCTGACAAATCAGAAAAGAACTGATTGCGATACTTTTGGACTAAAAAGCGAAAGTGGTTTGAAAGGTGGAGTTTAACTGCCAACTTTTTAAATTAAGGTAGTGGCATACCTGAGATCATAATTCTGAGATAAGGATCAAGAATGGGGTTAAGACATCCGAGAATCCAATGAAGATACGCTGACTGGCAAGCTAAAGAGATAGCAAAATTTGGGATGTTACACCTCCACTCTCTCTTTGATTTTGAATCCGACTCAGAGCAAACAGAGATGTTCACTACTTCTGTAGCTTCGCTCCCCAGAGAATTCGCTGCCTTGTTAGAAGAAAATCCCGATCAGCGATTGCTAGAGAAGAACAAGAGCGCAAAGAAAAGGAGGAACAAGAACGCAAGCGGAAGGAGGATCAAGACCACTAGCGATGAGATAATGAACTCTGCAAGACAGCCCTAGAGGCTCTGCAAAACGCACAGGCTCGTTATGACGCCGCCCCTAGTTCCTCCCGTCGCCCACATGGTCGCAAGCACGACCAGACACCTTCTTTACCACCGTAGCATTTACCGGCGAGTGAAAAAACGATTACACCTGGCGCACCAAAGAGGAGTACGCATGTCCAACTTCGATCTATCGTGGTGGTCTTGCATAATTTTCCTCCTACGCTCACTGACGCGGACAAACTGGATGAGGTTGCATCTGATGCAACCCCTACAGCTTCCTCCGGGTCTACAATACGTTCCCATGAAAGGGAGTATTCTTACTCTAGTCATGGTAGGCGTAATCGATTACCATCCGGATAACTTCGGCATGAAAAATCCAAGCACGTAGGAAGTTCTCATGATCGAGATCGAATTCCTGTGCATTTTTGCCTGGGATCACGTGGTGCATCCCCATCACGTGAAATCGCTCGTGGATATGCTGGAAACCACGGAACTATCCACAGTCCCTATGTAGGTTGCAAGGCTTTCTCGCCAGGCCTCCGTGCAGTCGTCTGGCCAGATAAGTTCAAGCCACGAGCTATTGAGAGGTTTGATGGGACCCAGAATGCGTCGGAGTTCCTTCAAATTTACATTACCGCTATCCAAACGGCTGGCTGGGATAATCGCGTCATGGCCAACTATTTGCCGATGGTTCTTGAGGGACCGGCAAGGACCTGGCTATTCAATCAGCCCGAGGGTTCGATATATAACTGGGAACTGTTGTGCGATGCTATCCTCAACAATTTCTAGAATTTTTATCAAAAACCCAGGAAAGAAGACGATCTTCATCGTCTACGACAAACCTCTACGGAGACTCTCCGACAGTTTGTCAAAAGGTTTGTCGGGGTGAGAAATACCATCCCAAACATATCCGATAACTCTGTTATCAAGGCGTTTAAGCACGCTGTTTGATATCAGAGATTTACGGAAGATTTACTTATCAACCCCCCGCGATCAGTCGCCGATCTCTTTGATATGGCTAATCGCTATTCAGAAGCGGCTGAGGCCGTTCAATGGAATAGGATGGTGGATAAAGGAAATTTACCGCCCCAACCAGGTCTCAAGGACGTGAAAAAGGAGGATGCAGCTAAGAAGCCGAAGTCTTCATCGAGCGGGAAGTCAAAGGAAACGAAAAAGAATCGAACCGGACAGTACTGCGAGGTCGCAGTCGTGGAAAAGCCGCCGCCGGCGAAAGGTAATTAGTTTTCATTTAAAAATAAAACTGCCTCTGGTGGTCGCAATTTCGAGCAGCCAGAAAAACCAACTGACTACGCCTATCAGTGTAGCAAGTTACCTGGCCCCAAAGGCGTAATCTCGGTCCGAGATAGCCGCAATGTGGCATTGACTTACGATCGGTTATCACTGGAGCTCTGGATCAACTTCCCCTTCGGGACATCAAGATTACCACCACGATTGCGGATACGATCAAAGTCACCCCTCGACCAGAGGAAAAGCTAAAACTGGTTCCATTTTGCCCAGATGATCCATCTAGGACAATTCGGATTGGGTCAAGCCTGGACGACAAATAGGAACTTGAACTCATTACCTTCCTTCGGGCTAATGCAGATGTGTTTGCGTCGAAACCATCCGACATGCCCAGTGTCCCAAGGGAGGTAATCGATCACAGGTTAGCAATTTGACCTGGACAGCGACTAATAAAGCAAAAGCATAGACGCTTTGTTGTTGATCAGCAAGAAGCTATTCGCACGGAGTTAAACAAACTCCAAGCAGCCGGGTTTATTCGAGAAGTCGAACATCCGAAATGGCTTGCAAATCCTGTCATGGTAAGTAAGTCAAATGGTAAGTGGCGCATGTGCGTCGATTACACCAGCCTAAACAGTGCCTGCCCGAAGGATGACTTCCCCTTCCCCACATCGATCAGTTGGTTGATTCTACTACGGGTTGCGAACTAATGAGTTTTCTCGATGCTTACTCAGGATATCATCAAATTAGCATGGCAGAAGAAGATGAAAAGAAGATTGCCTTCATCACACCATTTGGCACCTACTGCTACGTCAGAATATCATTTGGTCTCAAGAACGCCGGTTCCACGTACCAACGCATGATGCAGAAGACCTTTCTTTCCCAAATGGAGCGTAATCTTGAAGCTTACATAGATGATTTGGTTGTAAACAACTTGAAAAGCTTGACTCATCTAGATGATCTTGCTAAAACCTTTTGTAATTTAAACCGATTTGGATAAAATTAAACCCACAAAAGTGTTCTTTCGGGGTTTCATCTAGTAAACTGTTAGGCTTTACTGTTTGTTCTAGAGGAATAGAGGTTAATCCCGAGAAAATCAGGGCCATCGAGCAAATGAGGTCTCCTTCGACCACGAAGGACGTCCAGTGCCTAGCAGGTCGCATGGCGACTTTAAGTCGATTTATATCGCGACTAGGCGAGAGGGGATTACGCTTCTTCAAAGCTCTCGGCAAGCACGATGGTTTTACCTGGTCCGATGAAGCCGAGAAAGCATTCCAAGAGGTTAAAGCATACTTATCCAGTCCGCCGGTGTTGGTTTCCCCGGTCACAGGGGAACAACTACTTCTTTCTTTGGCGGCCACACCTCATGCAGTCAGCGCTGTTCTGATCGCAGTAAGAGAAGGTATGCAACGACCTATCTATTACATGAGCATGGTACTTCATGGTCCTATGGAGCGTTACCCTGAGATCCAGAAGATACTTTACGCGCTACTGATGGCTTCCCGCAAGTTACGACATTACTTTCAGGCACATAAAATTACAGTGCCCTCGTCCTTCCCATTGGGAGATATTATCCAAAACCCAGAGAAATTTGGTTGAATTGCGAAGTGGACTGTGGAACTTGGAGCATTTGACATCCATTTCACCCCTTGCACTGCGGTCAAGTCTCAGATCCTTGCAGATTTTGTTGTCGAAAGGACTAACCCAGACCCTCAAAGCAAGAATATGAAGACTTGTCGTGTACCAACCATTGGATGATGTATTTTGATAGCTCTCGAAGTTTCCAACACTCGAGGGCTGGAGTTGTCTTAGTAACGCCTCAAGGCGACCAACTCAAGTATGTCATTCAATTACATTTTGTTGTGACTAACAACGCAGCAGAGTATGAAGGTCTTATTGTAGGGCTCCAAGTAGCGGAATTCCTCGGAGTCCGTTGATTAGTGGTGAGGGGGACTCACAGCTAGTCATAAACCAGGTAAACAAGGAATACAACACCTCCGATGAGACAATGGCTCATTACCTGGGGGAGGTGAGGAGATTGGAAAAACACTTTAGTCATATTGAAGTCCAATACATCCCGCGAAAGGACAATATTCTCGCAGACCAATTATCTAAAATTGGGTCCTCACGTACATCTGCTCCGGCAGGGGTGTTCGTCGAGCACTTAGAGCATCCTTGATCATGACTACAGTCGAAGATGACCAGGTAACAGTCTTTGTTACCAACCTTGGACAAGAAGGGGATTGGACCCATCCATTGAGGGTCTATCTCGAACATGAGACCTTGCCCAAGGACAAACCCGAAAGCGATCGGTTGATTCGAAAAGCGCGCCTATACAAAATTATAGAAGGAGTTCTGTATAGGAAGGGTACTCAAGGGGTGTTCATGCGTTGTATTTCTCCAGAGGAAGGTAAATCCCTCTTGAAAGAAATCCATGACGCTGTGTGTGGTGCGCACGCGTCATTTTGCACGTTGGTCGGAAAAGCTTACCGACAGGGTTTTTTCTGGCCTTCGGCACTCGATGATGCCAATAATTTGGTCAAGACATGCCCCCAATATCAATTTCATGCCAGACAGGTTCATCAGCCCGCATATGCCTTGCAAACCATCCCATTAGCATGGCCCTTTGCGGTCTGGGGGATGGATATTGTGGGACCTATGCCAGAGGCCGTCAATGGTTACAAATTTCTGTTCGTAGCCATTGACACATTCACAAAGTGGATTGAGGTTGAGCCAGTTCGTAACGTTACCGCTGCTGTAGCACAAAAGTTCTTTCATAAGAACATCGTCACTCGATTTGGTGTTCCAAGTCGTCTCATCACTGACAACGGTTCCCAGTTCACTAGCGGCCTCTTCTTGGACTATTGCGATAATATTGGAACCAAGGTGTGCTTTGATTCTGTAGCTCGTCCACAGAGCAATGGTGCTGTTGAACGCGCCAATGGGCAGATATTACAACGCATCAAGAAACATATTTTTGATCGCCTTAAGATGCGCTCGGGGGCTTGGGTAGATGAACTCTACTCCGTTCTATGGGCACTACGCACTACCTGTAGTCGAGTCACCGGTGAGATACCTTTTCCGTTGGTATACAGCACCGAGGCGGTGTTACCTACGGAAATCCGTATTAGTTCTATCCGAACAGATCAATTTGACCAGATTGATCAGATCGAACAACGTACTCAGGATTTAACCATCCTCGAAGAAAAGCGTGATCGAGCGTTGATACGGTCAGCAGTATATTTGCAGGCTTTACGAAAATATCACAGCAGAAGGGTGCGGCCGCGTAGTCTTAACGTGGGTGATCTGGTTTTACCGAAAATACAAAACCAGTCTAACCGCAATAAATTCTCTCCTCAGTGGGAAGGCCCTTACATTGTTGTTTTAGTACTGCGACTAGGATCGGCTCGATGAACGATGGAGGACGGTAGAATCCTATCCAATACGTGGAACATTGATCAACTGCGCAAGTTTTACGTGTAAGTTTCCCAATCTTTTTCCCTGTTCAATTAGCATGGTTTAACAAAAACTTCGTGAGTACTTTTCTTCGGCTCATGTTATGACCGTTTTCTTTATTTGCCATACCTATACTGAGCCTGGCTCGGGGGCTAATCGCCGATGATCATCTTGTCACAAATATCTTAATTGGATTCATTGGCCGATCTCGTGGTCGCATCCAGCTAAGACATCCCTCAATAAGCCGTTTCTCAATGCACACGGGACTTACTGGCATGTTCCTGATCATTTGAGTGGCTGCCAGCTCGTAATAAGGTCGGATGTTGTACCGAAGTCAGTATCAGTTTGATCGGATGATCATATCTAAGTTAAAGCATTTCTTGGGTATTCATAATGCCCATATTTTTCCAGAGATTATAATACTAGATCTTCAGTATTTATGGTCTCAGGAGGGGGCTAAGATGATATGGTCATACTATGAAACGAAGAAAGTGTCACTCTTTTCCAAAATTTAAGGCACACATTTGCATGTTATAAATGTAACTTCACAGGTATAATTACCAAGAGAGATCATTACAAGAAATCAAATAAGGCCTAGCTCTTTTATTAGATCTTCCACTAGAGGCTTGACTTCTTCAGAGATGGCCTCAAGACGATCACTGTCGATCTCTGCATTTTCTACCACCAGCTTCAGATTCAAATTTGAGCCATGGTGGAGTCGTAATCTGCAGAGAATGGCTGAGGCTACAGATCTAACATTTGACCTCAGTACCTCTTCCTGCCATTTGGTATCTTCAGGAAGATACTCGAGGAGTGATTCAGCTTGGGCCACAACCAGTGTGGCTAACTTGCTAAGACTTGGATTGTCTTTTTGCAACTCGATCACATATGCTTTTAGCAGAGTAGCCACCATCTTCAGCTTTTCAAAGATGTTCGATTGAGTACCACTGCAGGAGGAAATTGTTTCCCTTAGACCTTCATTCTCCAGGCTAGCGGTATCAATTTTTGAGCTTTGCAACTCGATGGTCGCCTGAAGATTTCTTTTCTCTTCTGAAAGACGGCTTATTTGATCCTCTTGCACTGTATGAACACAGTGAACATTTACTATAAACAAGTTCATATGATGAGAAGATTTCTTCTGGTCAGGAGTATACTTACAAGAAAGATTTGACTGCGCTTCGCGAAGTTCCTTCTCTAGAGAAGAATATCTCACAGCTGTAGCTTCTTCTTGTTTCTCTCGAGCAGCCATGCTCTTGTTCAGAAAGGCATTTTCTCTGTAACAAGAAGGACGACCAGTTACGCTTAAATATGGATTCAAGTTAACATGAATAAAGAGCACTATAGTTACTGTTGCAGTCGGCTGATCTCCCGTTGCGCGACCTCGATATGCTTTGCTATAGCTGTCGACTTGGTTGCCACCCGGGTCAAGTCCTGGAACACGATAAGAAATTGCTCTTAAGACTTGAATGTTCCTTGATTTTTTTGGTTTTGAAAATAAAAAAAAGAGAGTTGTTCATACCTCTATGTAATCGCTGAATGAGCTGCTCTCAACATCAGTGTGAGGTCTAACCTCAGGACTTGTTGTGTCCGCGGTAGGGGCACCAAATGATCTTTCCTGTTGTTCCCCCTCTATGACCAGGACTGCGGTTTCCGTCCCTTGGGATCGGATTTCCGCTGCCATTCCATCCACGATGGCTCGAAGAACCTCTTCCGCCATGGGAATTGGACTTGGCTCTCCCGTGACCTCTGCAGTGGGAGTACCATGGCTTGTCGAGGCCGCCGGGGTACTAGGTGCAGCATCCCTGCACCAACAGACAGACAAACATATTGTAAGGTGAAGATGCTTCCCGTCAGTCATATTTAGATGGCGATAGGAAAAGTTCTCACTTTATTCGAAACCCCACCCATGGTTTGGGTTCTGATGATGTGCTCCCAAGAGAAAGAAGCCTACTGGTTGCTCTCGGGAAAGAGTCTTCTTCTGTCCTTGTTTTCCTTCTCTTAAAAAGGACAGTATCCTCTTCTCCCCGTATGAACACAATTCAATGGCTGTGTATAGAGGAATGAAAATGTGCAAGATTGTGAGGATTCTTACCACAGTCATTCCCTCTATTGGTAGGGGAGGTGTTGTAAGCCCTGGGGCTTCATGGGCTTCAGGCACCAAGGTTCCACCCGAAACCACAGGATTGTCAGTGGTCACGGAGCCCATTATACCCATTTCTGTCCCTGCGGTCAGGGACAAGATTTCGTCGACCGGAAGGGAAGTCGACCTCCCTGGGACACTAGTTCCCAAGAGGTCAGTTGTTTTTCTCTTGTGACGAATTAGAGGAATGTCTTCTTCCTCGTCCTCGCTCCCTTCGCCCTGTACGACAAAGAAGTAATTTCCGCTCGTACATGGGGTTACAGGAGGTATCAAAAATCTTACTGCAGTATTTTTCGCGGTAATGTTTTTCTTTCGTGAAGAAGTTTCTCCCAGGATCTTCTTGGATTTTTTTGGGAGTAGACTCCTTCGATTCATGCTTTGAAGGGGTCCTTCTCACCCTCTTCGCACTCGGTCTTCCCGAAGGACCAACGTCCTCACTTGGACGCATTGCCTCAGCGAATTTTTCCAGAAGCTGTATTATTCAACATGTTTTTGGTAATACAAGACAAATGGATGGTTTCCAACAGAGCTTGTTTGAATAAATCATACCTTTCGACATTCTTCCTTAAGATCATCACCGACGTTAATCAAGCTCTGGGAGCGAGGCGATCCTTTAGTTCCCTCCACAGCGGTGTTATACGCCCGAAGGAGGTAGTTTGTCCATTTCTCAATCTGGGACAAGGATAGCGCTGTATCACAAACAAGCATGTTAATAAATGCAATGTCTTTTAATCAGTAAAAATGTATGTTTTGTTGATTAAAGGACATACCGTTATTATAGTCCAGGGTGCTATCCACCATGGACTCCACTTCCCAAGCTGGATGTGCCCTTTCACGTAGGGGGCTTATCCTATTCTTCACGAAGTCGCGTATGATATCCCGCGCGGTGAAGCCTTGCTGGACTAGGTGAAGAATAGCTTGAGCTTGTTTCTTCTGTTCTGCACTCAGAACGGGAAGGGAGTCTAACTCACTGGCTTTCTCCGGTTGGGTGTTCGTGAACCATAGTCCGCTCTCCGACGGAGGGGTGCAGTAGAACTATTTATGGTACCACCCATGAACAGAGTCCCGTAGGGGCGGGAATGGGTACTCCTTCTTCTCTCATATACGGAAGTAGATGCACCCAGCGACATTAGCACTTTTTGACCATGCCGAAAAGTAGAAGCGTCGGAAAAGCTCCAAGCTTGGAAGCACTCTGACAAAGGCTTCATAGAGGTGTTGGAAAATCGCCAGGATAAGGACTGCATTTGGGTGGAGATTTACTAACTCCAACCCGTAATGGTTCAAGATTCCTTTCAGAAATTCGCTTTCTGGGAATCAGAACCCACAACGCAAGTATTCCTCAAAGATCACCAATTCGCTCTCTTGGACGATTGGGGTTTCTTGATCTTTTTCTGCTGGCCGCCAGTTGATCAGCAGCCGTGGGGGGAGAATCTCTTCTTTCTCTAGTGCCACCACACTCTCTTCTGTATGGTGGATGGATCGGCTCTAGGACGCCATTTCTTGTGAATAATTGAGAAAAAAGGTGGTGACTTTGGAGACAACGAAGACGAGGAATGCAAAAGAGGGTTTTTGTGCGATAGGGTCTAAGGCAACGAAGGGTTTTTGGCTTCTCCAGTAAGCTACCTCTTCCTTTTATATGTCCGAGACAACCCTTCGCCGAGTATTTTATTAATTTCCCATAATAGGTGTCTTTCCTCTTGGAACCCGTTATCCATACCAAGTAATGAATCCGAAATGAAATGTGTTTTTATCATTTTATTTCGCATTCGGGGGCTATGGTACAGATAAAAAATATTGGAAATTCCTACATCTTTGAACGAGAATAATTCCATATGGTTTTGGAATAAGTTTATGACCTCTATACTGATCACAACATCATAATGGATATGTGTGATCATAACAGCCGTGGTCGCCGTATGGTCAAAAAACTGTTCTGTGATCGTTCTGATCGCAGTCTAAGGCCTCAATGCTATTCTAAGACCGGAGAGCTGTTTTTTGATCGTTACTTTAGTTCTGATCGAAGTCTATGGCCTTAATGCTATTCTAAGACCAAAGAACTGAGCCAGTTTCGAACAGAAGTTTACTTGTGTATTTTTGGTCGCAGAAGCATTCTTGTGTCACTATTGCTCACAGAATGTAAAGAACCTTAATTCGGATTATAAGTTCTACATAATCCTTTTAAGGGATCAATTATGTGAGAAAAAGAAATTGTTTAATTCTGACAATCTTTACATACGAAAGGGACATAGGCGACCAAAGCATCAACCTGGTCTGATAGCCTTTTACAAAGTTCTCACAGGGACATATTAGCATCAGTGGGATCAACACTAGCTGCCCCTAGAGAACTGGCTATGGTTCTAAACTTACCTACATCATCCCGAATCAAAGAAGCGCTATTATTCCTTATTGTATCGGAGAGTTCTCGCTACTTCCGAGCATAGTCCCTCTCCAAGTGGAATTGGCATGCCTCTTCGTGGGAGTTGTCATAACATTCTCCCAGATGCAGAATGGCCAAAGACATTTCATTGGTCTTCTTCTCTAGCGCCTCTTTTTCTGTTTGGAGAGCTCGCTCGAGGGAAACACTCTCACCAAAAAGAGGCTGGACTTCAGCAAGCTGA
This sequence comes from Pharus latifolius, assembly GCA_019359835.1. Classification (NCBI taxonomy): domain Eukaryota; kingdom Viridiplantae; phylum Streptophyta; class Magnoliopsida; order Poales; family Poaceae; genus Pharus; species Pharus latifolius. The sequence goes on from CM033322.1 coordinate 69,313,129, forward strand.
TCGTTGAGGGCTCCAGAGCTTTTCGTCTCCTGCACATGTATGTGTTAGTTTTACAAGATAAAGCGACCAGCAGAGAGAATAAAAATAATTACCAATCCTCGCAGTAAGATTGGACGGGAGGATGAAGCGCTTCCCCCAGGAAGTAGATCACCCGACAAAAGTAGAGGACCATCTGGTCGCAGGAATGCAACCTTCCTACCAGAAAATTGATCACCCAACAAAAGCTGGGGATCGCTTGGTCGCGATAGAGAAAGCTGATCATAAGAAGAAAGGTGGGAAGGATAGTTATGGACCTCCAAAGGAGGAGATGATGCGACTGGAGGAGCTAATGGGGCTAAAGAATAGGATAATGTGACAGCCTAGGTCTCGGCTCCTTTTACCAATTTTGATGTAGTCCCACTAGAGGATCCTTCGTCATTCTTCGATCTCTTCTTTGGAGGAACTAGTTCTTCGCACACCTGTAAATTTCAAAAAGCATTACGTTGGAACTCACCAGAATGCAGGAAAAATGTTGAACCAGGACTTTCAGAAAAGTACTTACTTCCTGAGAGTCTTGATCAATTTATAATAGCACTTTTGTTCTTTCCTCATCACTCTCAATCTCAATGTTGTTCTGGTCTTGATCTGCCATCGGAACAAGAACTAAGGCTCAGAGGGAGTGGCTGGAAAAAAGAAGAAACTCTAAAAAAGACTTAGACGTGGTGAGAAATTCGTAAGTTCAAAGAATCGAAAGGCTTTTCAATTTATAGAGCCAGAAGGCGTCGGTTCATTTCCACACACTTCTCGGGTTCTTAAACCACACTTACGGTTGCCATCATGATGAGTCGCCTAAGTCATCATTACCAGCCAAGAAAGACTCAAGGTTTTTCTCCGGATATGAACTGTGACACGGCGGAACAGTATCAGCTGAAGTTAAAACGTTAGGTCCATAATTCGATGCAGGATAAAAATTTGAAGTAAATATGTTCTTTCATTTTTCTTCAAATTTGGGGGCTAGCTGATGAGGATTATCACACGAGCTAGTTCAAAGTAATACACGTCTGGTTTAAGATAGAATCAGATTAGACGTGTGTCTATAAGTCCGTCGCTATGGTCTCAGACGACCTTAAGGGCGTGGACACAGAGATATTGCATGATCTCAACCTCTGTGCAATCATGAGGTCACTGACAGTGCGGGATTAGGAAACTGTGGACAGTGCGCAGTGAGAGAGTCGTTGATTATCTGGGACCAGAACAATTCGGGAAGGCCTAACTCTTTGAATGGGCATAGCCCGGGAATCACGAAGATATTTCCACGTATGAAGACAACTGCCAGGAGGATGACATGTGCAGTTATCCCTTGATTGCACGTGTTAAGCCTGCATGGAAATTAATTGCGGTTAACAAAACTACATCTTAACAACTGTCCAAGGCCGTTTAGCATTGGCGCCCTTTTGTCCAGTATAAAAAGGTAGTCAATGCACGTTCTAAGGATGGTGAATAATTCAATCAAGCATACAAGTACTACCAGGCGTTCAACAAACTTGAAGACTTAGATATAGTTAGGTAGACATTAACATTGAAGAGATCATCGCCTCTGATCATCTCTTCTTCCCTCTTGTAAAACATCTTATTACATATAATGAAATCACAACAGGATGTAGGGCTATTACTCCCACCATCAAGGGCCTGAACCTGTATAAAATCTTTTGTGCCTCTACAGACTTGATTCATCCTATCTTCCCGGAGGAGCGCCCTGAAAGGTCCCGTAACTCACAAATTTACATAAGATCGACTAAGGACCTCGAGTCCAAATCATCGACAGTTTGGCTCATGTTGGAATGCATCAATTAAACAAGCTTTTAAAAAGAGATTTGGTTTTAGGGATGAAAGATGTAAAGTTTGAAAAGAATAAACTTTGTAGTGCTTGTCAAGCGGGGAAACAAGTTGCTAGTACTCACCCCGCTAAAAATGTTTTATCAATATCTAGACCACTTGAGCTTTTGCATATGGACTTGTTTGGTCCATCCGAAACTCAAAGTATAGGTGGTAGCAATTATTGCTTTGTCATTGTTGATGATTTCTCCCGATTTATTTGGATTTTATTTTTAACTCATAAGTCCGAAGCTCCAAGTGTTTTTAAAAGATTTGCTAAACGCATTGAAAATGAATTTGAATTCTTCATCAAGAAACTTCGAAGTGATCATGGTGGAGAGTTTCAGAATTCGGAATTTATTGAACTTTGTAATGAATCCGGGATTAAACACGAATTTTTCGTGCCATACACTCCTCATCAAAACGGTGTTGTGGAAAGGAAAAATCGAACATTAATCGAAATGGCTCGAACCTTGTAAGATGAGTATAAAACCCCCACTAGGTTTTGGGCCGAGGCCATCAATACTACTTGTTATGCTATAAACCGGCTTTACACTCATCCACTTTTAAACAAAACTCCTTACGAGCTAATTGTTGGAAGAAAATCAAATATTTCATATTTTCGAGTCTTTGGTTGCAAGTGTTACATTCTTAAAAAGTGCATGCATCTTGGAAAGTTTCAAAGACGTGTTGACGAGGGCTTTCTAGTTGGATATTCATCAACTAGCAAGGCTTATCGTGTTTTTCACACAATAACCGAATGCATTGAGGAAACTTGCAATGTTGAATTTGATGAAACTAACGGCTCTCAAGAAGAGCATGAAAATCTTGAGAATGTAGGAAATGAGGAACTACAAGAAGCAATGAAGAACATGACGGTTGCGGACATCAAGCCTAAAGATGAAGATTCAATGTCACCCGTTCAAGAAAATGTAGCTCCTATGGTTCCGAAGACCACTATTCAAGTCGATCTTGATCAGGAGATGAAGGAAAATGAAGATCAAGCATTACAAAATCCATGTCTTCATCAAACCATCACTAAGGATCACCTTGTCAACCAAATAATAGGTGATGTTGGTAAAGGTGTTCAAACTCATTCTAAAATCTCATCTTTTTGTGAGCACGCATCATTCATTTCTAGCCTTGAGCCCAAATGCATTGATGAATCTTTAGTGGACCCAGATTGGGTAAATGCCATGCATGAGGAATTGAAAATTTTACTAGAAATAATGTATGGAAACTTGTAGAAAAACCTCTTGATCACAATATAATTGGTACAAAATGGGTCTTTTGAAATAAGCAAGATGAAAATGGCATAGTTGTAACAAATAAATCTAGATTGGTAGTACAAGGTTATTTTCAAATTGAAGGATTAGATTTTGATGAAACCTTTGCTCCCGTGGCTAGACTAGAAGCCATTCGTATTTTACTTGCATTTGCATCAAGTTTTGAAATAAAACAATTTTCGAAATAAGCAAGATGAAAATGGCATAGTTGTAAGGAATAAAGCTAGATTGGTAGCACAAGGGTATTCTCAAATTGAAGGATTAGATTTTGATGTAACCTTTGCTCCCATGGCTAGACTAGAAGCCATTTGTATTTTACTTGCATTTGCATCAAGTTTTTAAATCAAACTATTTCAAATGGATGTTAAATGTGCCTTCTTAAATGGTGATATTTCAGAACTTGTTTTTGTAAAGAAACCGCCGGGCTTTGAAGATCCAAAATATCCTAATCATGTCTATAAACTTTCAAAAGCCCTCTATTGTCTTAAGCAAGCTCTAAGGGCTTGGTATGAAGGGTTGTGAAATTTTCTAATTTCACAAAGTTTTAAAGTTGGAAAAATTGATACAACCCTCTTTACTAAAATTATAGATAATGATTTCTTTGTATGTCAAATCTATGTTGATGATATAATTTTTGGTTCCACAACGAATCCCTTTGTCAAGCTTTTTGTGAAACTATGTCAAAGGAATTTGAGATGTCCATGATCGCTGACTTGAGCTTTTTTCCTCGGGCTTCAAATCAAGCAAATCAAGGAAGGAATATTCGTAGCCAAATAAAATACATAAAGGATTTGCTCAAGAGATTTGGAATGGAGGACGCAAAGCCAATCAAGACCCCCATGACTACAAATGGTCATTTGGACATGGACGAGGGAGGTAATCCGGTGGAACTCAAATTATATCGTTCTATGATTGGTAGTTTATTATACCTCACTGCTTCTAGACCGGACATTATGTTTAGTGTATTCATGTGTGCTAGATTTCAAGCCACACCTAGAGAATGTCACTTGATTGCGGTAAAAAGAGTATTTAGGTACTTAAAACATACACCAAACATAGGTCTTTGGTATCCTAAATATGCTAGCTTTGATCTTCTTGAATATTTGGATTCAGATTATGCCGGTTGTAAAATTGATAGGAAAAGTACTTTCGGTGGATGTCAACTTCTAGGAAGATCATTAGTCTCATGGACTTCTATGAAACAAAATTCGGTTGCACTTTCAACCGCCGAGGCGGAATATGTTTCGGCCGGTAGTTGGTGTGAACAACTATTATGGATGAAGCAAACTTTGCTAGATTATGGCATAAAAGTCAATTGTGTACAGCTTTTATGTGATAATGAGAGTGTCGTTAAAATTACTAACAATCTTGTTCAACACTCTCGAACTAAGCACATTGACATTAGACATCACTTCTTAAGGGATCATATATCAAAAAGGGACATAGTGATTAGCCATGTTTCAACCGATAATCAATTAGCAGACATATTCACTAAACCTTTAGATGAGTCAAGATTTAGCAAGTTAAGAAATGAATTGAATGTTATTGACATTTCTAATGTTATTTGAATTCTTGCTTGCTTAGAATGGTCCTTTATTGTGCTTTTATCTAATATATACTTATACTTATACATATGTATATATATACAAGTAATGTAGGCATCTATGCCAATCACTTCCTATTTTGAAGGAAAAGACCAAAAGATCACCTCTTCATCTCTTTTCAACAAAACTTTGATGACACATTAAGGGGGAGCAACTTCAAGCTCATTGAATATTTGTATACCCCAAATTGTGCACATAAATGAAAATTATGCATATTTTTTGTTAAAAGAGTCATTTCCAAATCAAAAAGGTGAAAAAGTGCTCAAAACTTTCAAAATGTGCAAAATTACCACAAAACCTTCAAAAATATGTTTCAAATATGTTTTCAAAGGTTTTGAAAGTCAAACAAAAGGATTCCAAGCTAAAATGTAGAATGTTGACAAAATTGAAGACTTCGGGATCTTGTTTTGGCCCAAAATGACTTATTTTCATAAAAAAAATTGGTTGAGTTTTGACAAAACTTTCTACATGAAACACTTAGAACTCAATCACCTAAAGATAGTTCGTGTTGAACTTTTTCTCCAAAAACCTATGGTTTTCAAGTTATCACATTTCCTAGGCCGCCCGAACACGTCTCTTGACACGAAAATACCCAAAATGTGCATTTTATCAATTTAGCTATTTGAGCCAGATTTTCTTCCATGTTTTGGCTTGAAATAGTATTTCAAATTTATACAAGTCCAAACATTTCATAAAAATCCAAGTTTCATTGAGAATTGAAGATTTGGTGAAAATCCGGTTGTTTTACCCATTTTACTCCGAAATCTCTTTTTGGGACTCATATCAAGATCATCTTTGACTCTTATCCTTCTCAATGCTATCCATCTCTAATACTAACATGATATTTGAGCCCATTCTGAAACTAAATTCCGTTTTGAAGCAAGTTTGCAAAAAATCTCAAAAATTCAGAAGATTCAGCAGTTTGTCTAAACTGTCTGGGCTTTGTCCGCCCAGTGCCGGACTCTGTCCGCCCATACCAGACTTTGTCCGGCCCGAGCGGACTCTGTCCAGCCCGAGCGGACTCTGTCCAGCCTGTGCACGTTTGCACAGTTACTTAATCTTTCTATCTCTTCTTCTTCCCCCAAATCGTTTTAGATGCAAATTTCTCATTCCAGTTTCTCTCTCACCGAGCTCTCACTCCTCACACTGGACGTAAGGATCCATCCGACCGTTTTTCATCCGGCTTCAAATCTTGGCTCCTGTACCTCTTCCCCTTCATTTTCCTTGGTCAGATTTCTTATCCTCTTCTCCATATCATGCATCTCATCATATCACACATTCTAGGGTTTGAACTAGTTTTATTTTTGCATGTCAAAATTGATATAATTTTCATTAAATTGGCTCCAAATATGTTCTAATTTTGTTTGATTTCACTAGGTTGAATCACCTTGTAGACATGCATGTCATGAATGATCAAATGTTTTGTTCAGGGATAATCTATATGAAGAAAAATTGTGTAGTTCTTGTATAAATGTGATAAGCACTTTGGATTAGATTTTGAACACATGCAGCCATATCGCACCTTGTAAAGAATTAAGATTTATATGACATGCACAAAGCTATATTTTAGAAAAATTCAAAAGAATAAAATTTGACAACTAGTGCTATCATTGATTTGGCTAATAACAAATTCTGTAAGCAAAATATAAAATCAACACATTCTTATGATGATGCTTGACCCACTTGTATAAAAATGATGCATTGAGATTTTCCAAAATTCTTAAAGGATCACTTAAAAGTGCATTTGAGGATCATGCATTTCATTGCATTCTCTTCTTATCTTATCGAATCATCTTCTTATCAAACTCTATATCAATCTTTCTCTCCACAGAGTCAGCATGTCGGGACAAGTCAAACAGACTAACTGTCGCCATGGTTCTGGGTCTTCCCAACCGGCTCAACCCATCGATTGGGATGCGTTGGCAGTAGGCAAGGATGACGCTGCTCAAGTTCCTCCCATGGGCTCCCCTGTTGCGAGCTCAGATTCAGCTGATAGCAGCAGTGGCGGTGATCAGAGGCCTAGAGGCGCTCAAACCTTTTCAGCTAGCGCGGTTCGACGGCTTCACCGAAAGAACCCGTATGAGCACCCACGGACATGCATAGAATGAAACTTCTGGAATGCTTCCAGATGTCTCAGTATTGCACTCGGTTCTCCTCCGCCAAGGTTTTTTGACATCAGGCTGTTGATTGGAACCTAATTGAGAGCAAAGTCCACTATCCTCTGAAGGGCAAGTTCCTGGCAATCAATATGTGTTCGTTCACTGAGATGCCAAAAGAATGGAAATGGAATGAGGATATCATTTGATCCTTCTTTGAATCCCTTCACATTGCCTCGGACCGATCTCATATCATCTTCATGAACAACAATTCGAAGAAGACACTCACCAAGGCGCAGTTCGAGGAAGCTCTTCAGATTGAGCATGTTGACCACAGCCTCTTTGCCTTGGATGAGGTACGAGTTGAAGATGTCACCCATCTCTTTGATAATCCAGACCCATCATCGGCAAAGTTTCTCAATTGATTCCCCCGGTTGCGATCCTTGAGAAGATCAATCGAATGACAATTCTACCGAAGATCGGGGATCGAGGGGCCGTCACCTCTACCATGCTACGCCTTCTGAAGGCTCAGAATGATGAGACCCCGTTTGACATCATTGAGTTTATGTTCCATGAGATGTAGGAGGTTCAGATGGATCCGAAGAGGCTTTTGCCCTTCACGCCTTTTATTGCTCACACCTTATCTTACTTTGGTCTGCACCGTGCATCTCATCCTACTTCGATGGAGTACTACCGAATGAAGAGTCTAGGGATTCTCATTTGTTATGAGGCTCAAGTAGGACAACCAGCTGATGATGATGAGTCGATGGCAGACATTTCAGCCGCGGCGGGAGCTCCCTCTCCACTTCAGTCCTATTCTATATCTCCTAGCCCAGATGTCCCTACCCCCTATATGATGATCATGGAGCATCTCGACCAGATGTCCATGCGCTTCGAGGCCCGTTTTGATGTAGTTGACTCACGTGTCAATTCCATTGATCATCGGCTGAACTTCATCGAGCCTCAACTAGATTCCATGAGCCAGCACATCTCCGAGCTACACGGGCGTTTTGATGCAAGACAGTATCAACGTTGCCATCGCGGTGACTCTTCCTCGGATCATCCTCCGCAGCCTTAGCTCATATAGTGATCGATAGACTTCTTTGAAGTGTGTGTGTTTATGGGCATGGTGGTTGTATGCTTGTATGGTCTATTCTCAGCTACCTTTGTATGACTGTATGCCTTTCTCCTTTTGTGGTTGTTTGATGCCAAAGGGGGAGAGTTATCAAACAAGTTATCTCATATATATATGTTTAGTTTGATTCATATATTCTTGAATGCTGTTTTACTGCATGTATGCATATGATTTAGGGGGAGCACTGATGAATACACGGATGCCCGATCTTCTGGTGAGAAGGATAACTTTGATTTGATGGAGAGTGACCTTGGCGATCAGGCTACAAACCAAACAAGACTGGATGCCCTGGCAATCGCTAAACCACACTCACGAGTCGTTATCAACCATGTCAAGACACGGCTGACCTGATCACAAGGATCGATTCCTACAAGCAACCGAAGAACAAGCAAGAACAAGATAAAAATAATCTGAAATTGCAAATATGGATGAAGCACATGATAAATTTGAGGTTGTGTAACTTGTAGTTGTTAGTCTAGCCGACACAAGATTACAAGGATGAAGTTTCACACATGGGGAAAACTAATCTAAACAAAACCTGAGTAAGAACGGGAAGGGTGAAGGACATATGTAATACGGGTGGCGACCAAGGAGGTGGATGTGAAACCCTAGGGGTACACGGCCTTGGGCCCAAATTAGAGGTGGCACAGCACCCGGCAGAATCTATCCGTGAATTGTTTCATCGATTGTGGGTGATCCAGACGGAATTTGGCAGTGGGACCAGATCCATTGGAAAGGTGGTGTCGTGGGCTTCTCCGTAAAGTGCTCATTCACCCCAAACGGACTCCGTACATGGCCTGGGGATCTGTTTGAAGTTGGACTGCTGCTGGATGGCCAAGCTGGACTCGCGGACGAGTTGGGCTTGATCTTGGGCTGGGCTTGATGCGCTGTGAGTTGCTCCATCTTTTATGTAGCTCTCTGATCCTCTGGTGTGGGCGTAGTGAATGGCTAAGCACACGGATTCATACCAACTCGCTGTTCTCCTTGATTTTCTCGTGGCGGCGAGGAAGTAGCGGAAGTAGTGGAAGGAATGGATGGAGCCTTGTTCATATCCGAGATAGTGATGTCATCGTCATTCTCCCCTTCTTGAATTTGAGTCATCCTCGACCCAAGCATAATCTCCTGCAAAAGGTTAGTACCAACACGAGGCAAAGCAACATGCATATACTCCCCTTCTTGAAAGCTATCATGTAGGTTCAAAGGAAAACTACAGGAACTTGACGTGAAATGATTAGTGCTGTGGCAATCCTCTAGTTGATCACATTGTTGCTTGTTATCACTTTCCTACAAAAGATAAGTCACAAGTGGGGACACGGCAAGAGGCCATTTTTCCAAAGAAAATTCTTCACCCTTGCAATTATAGACATTAATTTCAGATATATGTCTTTCATGCTCAATTTGATTTTCGGCCTCACAATCAAGATTAAACAATTGAGACAAAGAATTATATTCCTTAGCAACAAGAATGTCCTGAATTTCCTTATCAAGCCCATGTATGAGTCTAATCTCTTTAGCTTCCTCGGTTTCCTCTAAACCACAACGCAACAAGCATGTTTCTAATTCTTGGTAGTATCCTATTACAGTGTTATTACCCTGTTTTACATGTTGTAGTTTCCTAAAAAAAAATTCAGCATAGAGTTTACTGACAAATCTCTCTCATAAGCCTTTCCATGTCTTTCCAAGTGTGAGGTAACTTATTACATGCACATAAATCCTTCCACCACATTGATGCAAAAATAGTTAAAGCACTAGCGGCATTCCTAATCTTTCGTTTATCATAGATTTTATATTGAGCAAAAAATTTGTCTACCGCTATTTCCCAATCAATATATGCATCAGAACGAAATCCGTTATAATAAATATGGGTTGGAATGATTTTACCCGTACTCGTGGGGAACGATGCAGCAATGGTGGTGTGGCTCTCTTGCAGTCTCTCCCTGTGGCAGAACATATCAATTTGTGTTTCAATCTCCTTCTTAAGAAACACACAAGAGTATATTTCCCAATCAACTACTAGGTGGTGGACAAGGAACAAAAGGCACTCTTGCTCAAGCTTCTTACCTAGCTCTTACAAGTTCTTACCGAAGCGAACAGGCGGTGCAACCGGTGGCTAGTTCGTGATAACTTAAACTTGAGTGTGAGCAAAGCGATTGTAAGGTGTCATACCTGTATGGTTAGTAGATGGTGGAGTTTGGATAGGCTATTATATGTATAGCAAAATTTTCAAGATCAATAATGCAAGATTGAAAATTAGTCCAAAGTAATAGTCAATGTGCTGGAACTAGCCTAGACTCAAACCTAGCTCGAGCAAGCAACTAGCAACACAAAGGACTAGAACCAAAAGATGGTGGTCTTGGGATTATCAACTTGAGAACTCAAAATCTTTCACTTCTCATAAAATTTCTATTTAAGTTCTTCAACAAGTACATGTCTCCTTGGGTTCAGCTCATGTGGTCCTTTTATTACTCAAGCAAGCTTCCTTCTGATATTCACTCAATGGGTTCCTTTTGGTGGAGAGACATTTTGCGCCTTTTGTCTATCTTCAAAGGCATTTCTAAATGCCTGATTGGAAGGGGTGATACTTGTGAGTTTTGGAAAGATCTTTGGTATTTGGAAATTCTTGCACACAAATGGGTAGAGTTATTCTCCTTCTCAAATCAGAGTTTCTCTGTCCAGCAATTCTGGAACATGGGAGATGGAGAGGTTTTCTTCCAATTGCCTTTTTCAGATTTAGCCTTTGGACAATATCAGAGTTTTCCCTCTTTATAATTTGTATTACCTGGAGATTCAAGGTTGAATGATTGCTGGAGGTTGATTAATAGTAATCTCCCGAGGTATCAGACACATAAGGTCTATGAATATTTGATGGGAAGATTTCCAATCCATCCCATTTTCAATCTCTGTTGGAGAAATCGCAGCTTTCTCAAGATCAAGGTCTTCTTTTGGATCTTTCTTTGGGAGAAACTGAATACTAGAGCCATGTTGGAAAAAAGACAAATCATTATTCAATCAAATTCCTGTGAATTATGTGTGCATAGTGAGATTGAAACCCAGTTTCACATCTTCTTTGCGTGCCCCTTTGCCAAAAGCTGTTGGGATCTCATTGGATTTAATTGGCCCCTTAATACTTCTTTTCTGGATATGATTTGGTTGGCAAGGAGTTATCATGCTACTCTCAAGGACTTTGTCATGGAGATCATCATGGTTGCAATTTGGAACATTTGGAAGATTCACAATAAGAAAATTTTTTAATCCAAAGACCCCAATGTTCATGATTGGAAAATGGCCTTCATTTTAGACTTAAATCTGATTGCTTTTCGATTACAGGAGAGTATTAGGCTCCAATTAGTTAGATGGCTTGACCTTCTATAATTTCCTTGTTTTTTCTCTTTCTTGTTGCTACTCTCTCTTCTATATTTATTAATATATTATTAGCAGTAGGCTTCTTGCCTACTGCCTTTGGTCAAAAAAAAAAGATGCACCACAGAAAATTCTCCTCTTTTACTACACACATTTTTCTTCTCTGTTTTTTTTGTGCGGCTCTTTTTTTTTTGCACTTACCTTTTTCTTACTTCTTTTCTTTTTATGAACAGTGCTGCTTTTATTGAACTTTGCCTTTTTCTTTTGGGCTGCACAACTAGGACAGAAACATTGTTTAGCAATTTTGGGCCCCAAGAACTCTGAATTAGAGTATCTAGTCAACCCCAAAGTTCTAGAGGATCATTTTATCTTTCCAACAAGTATAAGAACGTCAAAAACAGTGTTGGAAATCAAAAGATATGATAATTTTACAGAAGCTATCTCAAATTGAGTAATTTGAATCCGAATTGGACTAGAGTTTGAAGATTACACAACTAACTTTGCTCAAATTTTAGCGTGATGAAAATTACCGAATTTGGATATTACCCCAACTAAATTTTGGTGGGATTTCTCGCAACGATTCCAGAAAGTATAAATTTATCCCAATCCGAGTTCGGATGAAAGAATTATGATGAAAATACCAAAACAGATCTATTAGATTCAAACTCTACACTATCGACATTAATGGCCCAATATCTCATAGATGTAAGCCGTATCTGACTTTGACCTCAACAGAAAAATTATAGAGTACGATCTGATGTTTTCAGAAAGTACAAGAATGTGAAAGTCTGAGTTCGTATGAAGAAGATATGATGAAAACAATGAATTGGACAGCGGCAGATTAGAATTGGACGCGACGAGGAAGAGATCGATGTGGAATTCGACTCTGCAACGAGATGCAAGACTGAAACTAAACCAAGAATAAAACTAAGAACCAGCACTCGACAACAATGGATGAAAATTCAAAGATGCAAACTGACAAGAACAATGCAAGGCTAATAACGATGGTTTGGACAGCGGAAAATAAATCTTTTTGTAGGGCAATTTTGTCACACCCCGAAACTGGGACTACGGCTACTCCTGTAGAGACCTAGCTCGCTGCAGCTAGTCCCATACACACAAACCTTTGACTTCCCAGGATGAGTCGAACACAGGAGTATATTACATTGCAATATAGTACTCACAAAATATTTAAGCAGTGTGGCCTGCTGGCCTTAATATTACATAAGAGATTACAATGCCTTCATGGCATTCAAGGTTTAGCAAAATATTAACTACACAGCAAAAGATAGGTGACCCTCCCACAAAAGAAGTTGACGGCAGAACAACACACATTAGGGCTCTGGCGGAACTGACTCTCCTCCTTCTGGATCCACAAAGTTCTCCAAGCCATCATCTTGATCAAGGTACGCTCCATCTATTGAGTTGAATGTTGCAAGGGTGAGCACTTACGTACTCAGCAAGTCATAGGTAAGAGTAGATACATATAGTACTGATGATATGAACCTAGACTATTCAAGAATTATGGATGTTTATAAAATAACCTTTTTCTTTCTTATCTCATCTCATCTTATGGCAGCACTTCTCATAATATAACATTGATATTCTTGTTCACTAGATTATAGCACTACCGCGACACGTCGACACACGACAGCCCACGGCAGCACTCCTTATCATGACAACACATGTCATTTGGGTAATCTTGATTTAACAAATTTTATTTAGAAAATATACTTGTGTCACACCCCGTTGATTTAATCCACCGCAGCAGACTCCTATAAAACCCGGGAGCTCGGAGTATCGGAATACATTTTTAACTCTGCAGAGGGGTACCAATTTACGCGCAAGATATTCCACTTTCAAGCCTTTCCTATCATAACATATTGATTGGACCCCTGACTCACTTCATACTGTGAGCGGCAAGGTGGAAATAACAAGAACTTTTGTTATGTATTACTCACAATTCACCCCTGACCCTGTGGCTCTCCGCGAAGCACAGTTGTGGTAGGTTGTATCCTAACCTCCACCCCACCTCATATTCCCATTGCTGGGTCAAATACCAGATCACCTTCAGTGATATTGTGGGAACCGTCCCTTATGTCATTCATGCATCACTACACATCTCATGCAGGGGTTTCATGTGCGATCCACATAAGTACTTGTTCAGGCCTGTGCCATTCCAGGCTTGCGTTTAGCACGTTGTTCATGCCACTAGACGCACAACACAAGGTTCTAGTCCTTATATGCCAGTGACCAGACCATCCTCAACCCTGCACCTTCAGTGCCTGCACATCCTTTGCAGTTTAGCACCTCCAGTGCTACCACCATCCATACCATTTTTCTGGTCACGGCTAGGGGTTTTATTTCATTAATATATAAGTATATAAATACATATATAATAGTTCATGGCTCAAAACTTGTTTATTTCACATTTCACAGATAACCAGTCTAGTACTGCCAATTCATAAATCAACCATTCTCAATCTTTCACATGCAATATTATTTATATTCAAGGTTATGTTATAGCAACTCTTAAAATATAGGTTCAAGATGAACAAGGATATGACTTGCCTTCCGCGTCGTAGGATACAGCAGTTGATGACGGGTCAATAGTAAAATCCTCAAAATCAGCTTCTGGATCTGCTCGACGACAAACAAACACACAATGATTACTTATAATATTAAAATATTTTATGACTTATATGCAGAAATGCTCAACAAGAATGATTGAACGACACTGGAGATAATTGAATTGCAAGCTGATCTGAGTTGAGATTCTAGGGTTCAAGGAATCTGGGCTAAGGATGGGTGTTAGATAATCTTAGGGTTTCAAGGTTACAACAGGGATAACAATGGCTGGTTTGTTCAAAACAACGAATGTCAGCAGATTGACATTCAGATCAAGGCTCTGACATAGCTTTAAGAAAAGCTAGAGTGCTTATCTTAAGTTGTGGTAGTAGAAGAAAATGTAGATCACAACTCTACAAATTCAGTGGACAAAGTGGTTCTCAAATTGCACAACCAGAAGTGGTTAAACAAAGCCAATGCCACTGGCTGACAAGCTCTGGCATAAGGCTGACAATTCCAAAAACTAGGGCTTAGCATAAAATGCTGTTCAAGGGCTCAACTGATATGCTAACTTTGTCTAGGAGGTAGGCTTGAGTAACAGGAACAAAAGTCACAATAGGATCTATGGCTGAAAATGGCTGGACAGCAAGAAATTTGGTGATGAACTGCAGTGAACTCACTGCACTGGGACAGTTCTAGACACAAAACTTGGGAAAGCTGTATCTTCCAATCTAGACCGATCTAGGTGTCGGGCTAGAAGACAAAAATGCTCACGAGTTCATGGCACACACACTGGACAAAGTGGTTAGGGCTGAAACGGCTAAGAAAAGCTTTCCGGTGATCGGCGCCAGAGAAGAAGACATTGGAATTGGGCATTTTCGATACAGGCCGAATAAACTTAATTCCTTGCTCGAGGAGTGATAGAGGAGTATAAGGAAGCTACTGGTAGCATCAATTTGACCGGAGGATCGCCGGTGTGGCCTGGCGACGTGAGCCAGTAACTATTGAAGTTCAAATTTAGGAATAGCTTCAAATTGAGATCAATTGATAATTCTAAGTTTACAGGCATGCTCAAAATAGCTCTCTGATCAATTTAGATTACAGGTTCGAAAGCTAATTTGGACTGAATTAAGCTACATTGCAGGAACAGGGCAATTTAAGAATTCCGGTGATCGCCGGCGTTAGAGGTCACCGGTGAGCAATTAAGTGATACCACACAGAGAGAATGAGAAGGGGAACTCACTGATGGCTTCAATTTGGAAATTGGTGCAGCAGGGCGTGCTGGCACCGTGAGCCTCCTCGACGGCTCGCCGGAGAAGAAAACGAAAACAGAAGGATTTCGAGATTTAACCGATTTCCAGTGAAGTAAAGAAGCTGCTGAGTACAGTGATGTTTAAATAGGCCAGGTGAAGGTTGCGAAGAGGGGACAATGAAGATATTGGCAGCCGGTGATGAGACTGGTTGCGTGCAGAAGTAATAGTGGCGAAGACAGCGAAAAACGGTAATGTGACGGCGACAAGCCTGCAACTAATCACATTGTCGTTCATCGGGACTTGGCGATGCTGGAGCAAGCGGTGGCGACAAGAACTGGCGCGGCAAGGCAACGTGGCCGGAAGTTGCTGACAAAAGGCTGCTGGTCGTGCGCGGGAGCAGGTGCTGGTCGTCGACGTTGCAACGGCGTTGCCACGGCACGAGCTGAAGCGGGGACACATGCACAAAGGCATGCACGGCCACGAGCGCGAGCGAAGCTTCACTGGCGACGAGCAGACACGGCGCACAGGCACGGCGAGTTTTGGTCGAAAATTAGCTAAGTCCTCTGGTCGAATTTGGACTGAGATGCAATTTCGGATTTTGAGTTTTGGACTAATCTGTAAATCTGTAGATTTGGAAGGTTTAGACTGAAATTGATTTCACTGATCTGGCAGATTATATTCAACAGGATATTTGGCAAAGATAATTGATAAAATCTGGCACATTTGAAAAGTTTTTGATATAAACTAAAAATAGGGTATTTTAGGGTAATTGAAATATGAATTTCAATTGATTTCGAATTCTGGCATTTAGGATGAGATTTTGAAATCTGAACAGAAGAGAAAATTGTGTCAAATAGCATTTAGAAGAGATTTGCTGAAGAAATTCTGAATTTGGAGTTAATCTGAAGATTTTGGCCTTTTGGGTTTCCAAATATCAGATAAAGGACCGATTTGCGATAACTCTTGGACTGATTTGTGAAAAGAGTCTAGATGATAAAATCTGGCTGCCAACTTTTTGGTTTAAGGTATTCACATACCCATGATCATAGTTTAAGAATAATCTGGTCTGGATTAGGTCAAGATTTGTCTAAATCTGAGTTTAGACTATTTAGGGTAATGAACTTAACTCCGTTTTCGAAAACAGAAATTTTGACAAATCTGGAATTTAGAGATGGAATTGAATCTGGCTTCTGAAGAGTCTGATCTTGATTTGGGGTCACAAGGAAGATTTGGAGATTTTAGGTTCAGAGTAACTGATAGATCACATCTGAACAATCTGATCTTGATTTGGGGTCACAAGGAAGATTTGGAGATTTTAGGGCTTGCAAAAGATACTGATCTGGCTACTACTACAGATACAAGCATGCATGCTATTTGTCGTGGTATTGCGAATACCCCGACAGGTTTTGCGAACTATCCTAGCGAAGAAAACGCGATGCGGGCTGACCGGGTGACCGGTCTTCCCCCGCCGGACAAACACAAGAATTGACACGAGGATTTATACAGGTTCGGGTCCAGGTGGGGGCCCTAGTCCTGTCGGCGTGCTCCCGACCGGGGTAAGCTGGGGAGGCTCTCTCGGGGGAGAGGCTTCCGGAGCACACCTGTGAGTTTTGGCTATTCCAACAATGAATCACTTGTCTTTACAACTGAGGGTACAAGGGCTATTTATAGCCCCAAAAAGAAGCAAAAAAGACTAAGCTACCCCGGACACTACCGTCGGATTGAGGCGTAGCAACGACCTTCTCCGGGTCAAGCGCCTTGGATGCTTGACAGGTGGTCGCAGATTCCCGAGGCGCTCCTCGCGTGACCTGCACGTGATTAACAACCAGAGACTTTACCTTTAGAAGGGCGATGAGGCCCGGGACATGCACCGGAGGCCAGGTCTCCGGGCCAAAGGCGGCTCTCGGGACCGGAACCGGAGGCTGGGTCCCAGGTGCCAAAATGCGGCGCCCGGGGCAGGCACCAGAGGCCACGTCCCTGGGCAAATGGCTGCGAACGGGATCGGCACAGGAGGCCGGGTCTCCGGAGCCAAAAGGTGGCGCCCAGGACCAGCACCGGAGGCCCGGTCCCGGGAGCCAAAAGGCGGCGCTCGGGGCAGGCACCGGAGGCCAGGTCCCCGGGCAAATGGCGGCACCCGGGACTGGCACCAGAGGCCCGTTCCCGGGAGCCAAAAGGCGGCGCCCGGGGCAGGCACCGGAGGCCGCGTCCCCGGGCAAAAGGCGGCGCCCGAGACCGGCACCGGAGGCCAGGTCCCCGGGCAAATGGCGGCACCCGGGACCAGCACCGGAGGCTAGGTCCCGGGAGCCAAAAGGCGGCGCCCGAGGCAGGCACCGAAGGCGACGTCCCCAGGCAAATGGTGGCACCCTGGACCGGCACCGGAGGCCAGGTCCCTGGGCAATTGGCGGCGCCCGGGACTGGCACCAGTGGCCCGGTCTCGGGAGCCAAAAGGCGGCTCCCGGGGCAGGCACCGGTGGCCACGTCCCCAGGCAAAAGGCAGCGCCCGGGACCGGCATCGCAGGCTAGGACCCCGGGCACATGGCGGTGCCCACGACCGGCACCGAAGGCCAGGTCCCGGGAGCCAAAATGGGGCGCCCGGGGCAGGCACCGGAGGCCGCGTCCCCGGGCAAATGGCGGCGCCGGTGGCCAAGTCCCGGGAGCCAAAAGGCGGCACCCGGGGCAGGCACCAGAGGCCACGTCCCCGGGCAAAAGGCGGCGCCCGGGACTGGCACCGGAGGCCAGGTCCCCGGGCAACTGGCGGCGCCCGGAACCGGCACCGGAGGCCATGTCCCAGGAGCCAAAAGGCGGCGCCCGGGGCAGGCACCGGAGGCCACGTCCCCAGGCAAATGGCGGCGCCCGGGACCGGCATCGGAGGCCAGGTCCCGGGAGCCAAAAGGCGGCGCCCGGGGCAGGTACCGGAGGCCACGTCCCCGGGCAAATGGCGGCGCCCGGCACCGGCGCCGGAGGCCAGGTCCCGGGAGCCAAAATGCGGAGCCTGGGGCAGGCACCGGAGGCCACGTCCTCGGGCGCATGTGGCAGAACTTACCTGGACTTAGTCTTGCGGAGATTTCCCCCAACAGCAGCCCCCCATGCCCCCTGGGGACGATGCTCGAGTCCCCGGTGGGTATGGTACTTGTCACTGGGAAAATCTGCGGACCAGGCCACCGGAGCCGTGACGCTTCGATTCCTGTGTCGTGCGCTTATGACCGCGCCGCTTCACCATAAATGCGCTTGCGATTCAAACTGGCGCCTCAGTTTGCGCGCCAGTCCCTTCTTTTCCCGTGCACGGTTTGAACTTCAACGTCCCAAATGTACCGCAAAGTGCCACGTGGCGCCCATCTAGGCCGCGCTTCGCCCCTATAAATATGGCCTTGGGGGGCCCGGGAGGTTCATTCCAAACTTCCAAACTTCAGCGTCTTGAGCTCTCCCGGTACCTAGGTGCCGGTAACCAAGTCTCCGGAACTTTTAGACGTAGCCTCCTGAAACGTTAGCCACCCGAAAAAACAAACCTGATGGCACCTAAGGGTCGAACGAAGACGACCGAGGTGCCCCCGGAGGAGGTCGCTCCGGACTTCCTCTGGGCGTCCAAGTTCACGGCCGAGGACATGGAGTCCCTGGTCGAACGTGGAGTTGTTGAGGACGGGGACATCCGGGTCCCCGTGAAGAAGGACGGAGCCCCCCGCCCCAGGCCCGGAGAGATCGTGGCCTTCAAGGCCTTCCTTGAGGCGGGGCTCCAGCTCCAGGTGCATCCATTGCTCCGGGAGTTTTTGAAGGAGTATGGGGTGGCCCTAAACCACCTCACCCCGAATGCCATCGTCCGGATGGGCCTCTTCATTTGGCTCTACGAGAGGGCGAACGGGCGGGAGCCCATCCTACGCGCCTTCCGGTACCTCTACGAACCGGCGGCGAGGAGCTCCCACCTGGTGAAGGGGGGACCCAAGTCCCCCTTCGGCTCGGTGATGGTGCAGATGCTGCCATCCCGGGTAGCTGATTACCCGGTGGCGGCCTCCTGGGACCACTGGGGCGACTGGATCCGGAGGTGGTTCTACCTCCGGGTCCGGGACGACGGGGTGGTGTACGCCCCGGAGCCCCCCGCCTACAGCAGATTGTCCGCGCCGAAGCCTCCGGTGTGGACGGACGAGGAGCATCATCTCCCGGGGCACCCGCTCTGTGCGGGATGCCGCCGAGGAGATGATGCTCCTGAGGATCTGCCCCTTCTCACGCGGGAGAAGGGGGATCGGCATGGGCCCGGAGCATCGGCCCCCGGTCAAGCCGGTGACCCGACGTAAGTCCTGGTTACTTGATGCATTGTAGTTACAAATCTTTGGAAATTTGACTAACTCTCTACCTTTTGTAGTCCGGCCGTACCCGGCGGCGTGGGAGAAGGCGGAGAACCTCCTGGGGATGTACTTCGCCGACGAGCACGAGCGCATCGTTCGCCTCGTGGGGGAGGGCCCTCCCCGGAACTTGGTAGCCGACGCCTTCGGGCTGAAGCTGCCGGAGAGGAAGCCCCTCCCCACCCCCGGGTCGCACAAACGAGGGAAGGACGCCTCCGGGGGCTCTGAGCATAAGAAGGAGGTGACCCCGGCCCATCAACAACGCCGGCTTTGACACCGGCGAAGCCTCGGGACGAGACCCCCGGGACTGGGCGCGCCCGGGCGCCGGCCCGGAAGGAGGCAACGCCCCCTCCCCTCGGGAGCCCCGTTGAGGCTCGGGGGAAGGGGCCGGCCGTGGGTGGGGCGGCGTCCGATTTAGCGCACTACGCCCCCTCACCGCCTTCGGTAGCGGCGCCCCCGGCACCATTGGAGTCAGAGAAACCAGAGGTGAGGTTCGCGGAGGCCTCGCCTCCATGGGTAGAGTGGCCCGTAGACGAGGGGGGAGCTCCTCGGTCTACGAGGTCCCACCGGAAGTGGAGGTCCCGGGGGCCCTCCCGCCTGGGAAGGGGAAAGGGCTGATGATCCCCCCCGGCGTGGGACCCCATCCGAGACTTCGTCGGCCACTTCCTCGGGGGACACCTCCTCCGAGACGAGGACGACGACCACCGCCACCCCAGCCGAGGTTATGCCGGGCGCCCAGGTCTGGGGGCCCGTCACCGGCCGCGGCCGGACCAGCGCCGGGTGGGTGACCCCCCTGATTCCCGCGGGGGAGGTCGAGCGTTACACGGAAGGCCTACAGACCCCGATGGTCCAGGCCTACGTCGCGGAGGGAACGCTCCACGAGTGCTTTGGGGAGCTCCGGTCCCTCCAAGTCCAGGTATTCACCCGAAGTGGTTGTCGCTTTCTTTTGGCTTCCTGCATCCAAAATTTTTCTAACTCTGGAATTTGTAGGGCGCGGCGATTACCTGGGGCATTAAGCAGCGCGTCGGCCGGCTGCTCCAGGGCGCGGAGGACAAGGCCGCCACCTTCCTGGGTCAGCGGGATGAAGCTCTCCAGGGGCTGGCCCGGGTCCGAGCCCAGTCCATGTCTCAGAGGCCGTCAACGGCCGACTTCGGGAGGAGGCGAAGGCGAAGGAGGAGGCATTCCAGGAGCTCGAGGGGTTGAGCGTCCGGGCGGTGGTGGACGCGGGCCGCTCCATCCGCTCGGCCCTCGAGAGCCTTGCCGTAAGCCTAGGCTCCGGGGGTGGCTCAGAGGTGCCACCGGCCAGACTCATGGAGGCTGTGCATTTTCCTAACGCACAAGTCTCCGTGATCCCGGAGGCAGCGGACGCCCGGGCACGAGGCCGGGCGATCCCCATCGTCGTGGCCGCGGCCGGGCTCGTCGAGCACCGGGGGGTGGGCGCCCGGGCGATCGAGGGCCGCATCCCCCGGAGCTTCCCTGAGTTCTTAGAGCCATCGCGCCAGGGGGTTTCTACGACCGGATCGTCCAGGTGAGATTCCCGGCACCGGTGCCTCCGGCAGCGGATACCCCGGCCCCTGCCCCGGCCCGGGTGGAAGCCCCCCAGGGGGAGGATGCCAATGAAAGAGTATGAGCCTCCCCCCGGGTCTTAGATTGGACCCTTTTGTTTTCTTAGGATTTTGATCCCGGTAGCTTCTTAGAAGAAGCCCCAGACACTTGTAAAAAGGCATTTTGAATGAAATAGAATTAGAAATTTTTCTAAGTCTAGAATTGAATGCAATGTTACCAGGGTTCCCGGGAGGTTACTCCCGGGCGAAGGTCCAGGAGGGGTTCCCCCGGGGCGAGGCCTTCGAGCCCCGGCAGGTGCCCCTCGGGGGAAGCCCAAGCGGCTTTGATCTTGCTAAGCCTCATCTCTGGGAAGCACAGCGGGGACGCCATCCGGGAGCCGATCCGGTTGAGGTGGCACCCAGAGTGGCACTTGGACAACTTTGATAATCATCGCGCCGAATTGTCCCCTCCGCGTCCGGGGTTCCGGATGGTCCCCCCACTTCGAATACTTCCCCCGGCGGGCTACAAGTACTGGCCCGAGGATGTGCTCCGGGAAGCTCGGCGCCGCGTACGCGCATTGTACCGGGACTTGGCCCGGGAGCTAGCAGAGGGCCTCCGGGACTATTAGGCATAGGAGCCTTAGGATGTAGAGAACTTCCAGGTTTTGACCCGGGTTGTATCATTTCCGATGCCCACCGGAGGGGGAAGATGTCCTCCGGGTTGAATGATTAATAAAGCTATGTTTGCTTTCTTTTTTGAGTCTTCTTTTGTTTTTTCTGGGGTGGTTTGGACGACTCCTTTTCATAAGAATGAGCTAAGGTTGCTCGTGGTCGATGCGGTCAACACCCGGGGGTTCCTTATCCCCCCCGCCCACAGCGGGCCGGAGGGTAGCTCCGCGCGCTGTGGGGGTAGCATAGCCCCCGGGGTGAAGATGACCTGTAGCATAAGAAGGTTTCCAAATTAGAAAATTCTAAAACGAGGTTTCCAAGGGAAAGACCTTCCAGGAGACAATCATCCGGTCGCCGCGAGAACGGGGAACCGGGAATAACGCCTGATATGGAACAAACCCAAGAAAACCCGATGAGTTTTCCGGAGGCGAGCTTCCTGTGAGAAGGGACTACGTCCCGTCACCCGGGACGGGGTCGTGCGCATCGAGGAGAGGATGCTAGGGAGCTCCTCTGCCCATGCACCCCGCTTAGAAGCTGTTTGCTCGAGTCTCCGGAGCAACCCCTGTAGGATTACGTCGTTGACCCTCTCCACAGCCCCACTGCTACTGGGATGGGCCACTGAGGCGAAGTGGATGACGAGCCCCAGGCCTTCGCAGTATTCCCGGAAATAAGCCGAGTCGAATTGGGTCCCGTTGTCCATGGTGATTTCCCGGGGGACACCCAAACGACATCCGACGTTTTTCCAGAAAAACCGCTGGACGGCCCGGGACGTGATGCTGGCCAAAGGCTCCGCCTCAACCCACTTTGTAAAATAGTCGACCGCGACTACCGCATACTTGTATCCTCCGGGCGCTGGGGGGAAGGGCCCTAAGAGGTCCATCCCCCAGCGCACGAAGGGCCAAGTGATGGGGATTGTCTGCAGCGCTATAGGGGGGAGGTTCGAGCCCTTGGCCACCTTCTGGCATACCTCGCACGCGGAGACAAGGTCTCGTGCGTCGCGCATGACCGTGGGCCAGTAGAAGCCCTGCCGGCGGGCCTTGGCCGCGATGACACGCGGGGCTAGGTGTGAACCACAGCTCCCCGCGTGGATGTCTTCGAGAAGTTGAAGTCATTCTGGCCGGGGGAGGCAGCGCAGGAGGGCGGAAGCCCCCCCGCTTGTAGAGCCTCCCCTCCAGCAGGAGATATGCCCGGGCTTTAGCCCGGAGGCGTTTAGCCTGGGTCTCACTAGGAGGGTCCCCCTCCCCCTTGATGAAGGAGATGAGGGGGTCCATCCAAGACGGAGTCCGGGTGATCTCGGCGACCTCCGGGACATGAGGCTTGTCACCCGTGTCCGGGGAGGCCACCGAGGGCTTCGTGATGATTTCCAAGAAAGCCCCCTTGGGAGGCGATTCCCGGGCGCTTGTGGCCCGGGCCAAGGC
Organism: Pharus latifolius; assembly: GCA_019359835.1. Lineage (NCBI taxonomy): Eukaryota > Viridiplantae > Streptophyta > Magnoliopsida > Poales > Poaceae > Pharus > Pharus latifolius. The sequence goes on from CM033322.1 coordinate 69,336,250, forward strand.
GTCGGCCCGGGCATTGTCCCTTCGCGGGATATGCCGGGCCTCGAGGCCGTTGAAATGCCTCTCCATCTTTCGCACCTCCTGCAAATAAAGACTTAAGTTTGCGTCATGGCACAGGTAAGACTTGTCCATTTGGCAAACTACGAGCTGAGAATCTCCCTTGATTAGGAGGCGCCGGATCCCCAGGGAGCGTGCAAGGCGCATCCCGAGGAGCAAAGCCTCGTATTCGGTGACGTTGTTGGTTGAGGGGAACTCGAGCCACGCGGCGTACTCGAGTTCCTTCCCTTCGGGGCTCCAGAGGACAACGCCCGCACCAGCCCCAGTGAGACACAGTGACCCATCGAACATGAGAGTCCAATGATCACTGCGTCGGGGCGGCACAGGGAGGTCTTCGTCCCCGGACCCAGAGGCGGGAGTCCACTCTGCGACGAAGTCGGCGAGGACCTGTGACTTGATGGCGGAGCGGCCAGTTAGGGACAGGGAGAAGGGGGCGAGCTGGGCCCCCCACTTCCCAATCCGGCCGGTGGCTTCTTTGTTCCGCAGTACCTCCCCCAGGGGGAGGGACGACAGGACGGTGATGGGGTACCCCAGGAAGTAATGGCGAAGCTTCCGGGACGCCATCAGGAGGGCGTAGCAGATCTTCTCCATCTCCGTGTACCGAGTTTTGGCCCCTTGGAGGGCCTGACTCACGTGGTACATGGGACGCTGCTGCCCCCCTTGCTCCTTCACCAAGACCGCGCTGACAGCGACAGGGGTCGCAGCGAGGTAGAGGAGCAAGGGCTCTTCTGGAGACGGACTCACGAGCATTGGAGGGCTCGTGAGGTACATCTTGAGGTCGTCGAATGCCTCCTGGGCCTCGGGGGTCCAGCGGAACCCCTCGAGCCCTCGGAGGATCTTGAAGAACTGGAGGCCTCGCTCCCCCGACCGGGAGACGAAGCGGCTTAGCGCGGCTAGGCTGCCGGAGAGTTGCTGGACATCCTTGACAGAGCGCGGCGGGGGCATGTCTAGGAATGCCCAGATCTTCTCGGGGTTTGCCTCAATGCCCCGCTGTGACACGAGGAAACCTAGGAGCTTCCCCCCGTGCACCCCGAAGGCGCACTTCTCCGAGTTGAGTTTGAGCCCGAACGCGCGGAGGTTGCGGAAGGTTTCAGCCAGGTCGTCGATGTGGGAGGCTGCACAGGGACTCTTGACGACCGCGTCGTCTACGTAGACATCGACGTTGCGGCCGACGTGATCTTTGAAGACCAGCGTCATGAGGCGCTGGAAGGTCGCCCCCGCATTCTTGAGCCCGAAGGGCATATGGATGTAGCAGAAGGTTCCGAGGGGAATTATGAAACTCGTCTTTTGCTCGTCCCCTTCCGCCATCCGGAGTTGATGGTAGCCCGAGTAGGCGTCTAGGAAGCTCATGAGCTCGCACCCCTTAGTGGAGTCGACGAGCTGGTCAATCCGCGGGAGCGGGAAGTTGTCTTTGGGGCTGGCGCGGTTAAGGTCGGTGAAGTCCACGCACATCCGCCAGCTGCCGGTTGACTTCTTGACGAGGACGGGGTTCGCGAGCCACTTGGGGTGCAGGACCTCCCGAATGAAGCCCGCCTCTCGGAGCCGGGTGATCTCCACCTTGATTGCCTCTTGGCGCTCGAGGGAGAGCTTCCGTAGCTTCTGTTTGATCGGGGGGTGACCGGGGGCCACTGCGAGCTTGTGCTCAATGACCTCCCGGGCGACGCCCCGCATGTCCGAAGGCTTCCACGCAAAAACATCGGAGTTTTCGTGCAGAAAAGCCGCAAGTTGTGCTGCATGCTCCTCGGGGAGCTCCGCCTAGATCCGAACGGTTTTGTCTTCGTCGCCCGGGGATAGCAGGATCTTCCGGAGGCCCCCTTCCGGACACGGCTTGAGGTGGGGCCTCCCAGGCGGTGGCGCAGCAGCGTCTAGTTCAGGGGGAGAAGCCTTCCCCCCGGGCGTCTTTATGAGGTTGACGCTTCCGATTGTGGCCGCAGCGCGCTCGTATAGAGCACGGGCCATGTCTTGGTCTCCCCGGACGTTGATCACACCATGCGGCCCGGGGATCTTCATGCAGATGTAGTTTTGATGGGTGGCAGCCCCCAGCTGGTTGATTGTGGTCCTCCCCATTATCGTGTTGTAGGAGGGGAGGTCCACTACGTCCAAGCGGACTAACCCGCTCCGGTAGTTCTCCGGGGTGCCGAATGTCATAGGGAGGTCTACCTTGCCCACGGGGTGGATCACCGTCCCTGGGACAAAACCTTCCAGAGCCCCGGCCGCAGGCTGCAGGAGCTTCTCATCCACCTGCATCTCTTTGAAGGCCTTCAGGAATAGAACATCGGCGGAGCTCCCGCCATCCACGAGGATGCGGGCCAGGTGCCAGTTGTAGATTGTCGCGGAGACAATGAGCGCGTCGTCGTAGGGGAAGCGAACCCCTCGCGCGTCTTCCACCGTGAAGGTGAGGGGGACATCCGACCACTTAGGTGGCGGGGACGCGTGTAGCACCCCCACAACCTTGACCTCGCGCGCATACTCCTTACGCTGGCGCTTAGAGTCCCGCCAGTAGGCGGACCCTCCCACAATGACGTTAATGTGGCGCTGAGAAGTTTGAAAGGGGAGAGCTTCTGAAGGCTCCCCTTCCTGGGTTTGCTGACACCCCGCGGGAGCGGGAAGGGCCGGAACAGCTGGCCGAGGGAGCAACGAGGCCGGAGTCCCCCGCTGCCCGCGCTGGTTGAGGAACGCCGCGAAGTGCTGCAATAGCTGGCTGCAGTCTCGGGTAGCGTGGGTACTGGACCTGTGGAAGCTGCACCACGGTCCTTCCCGCCTTCTCCCCGCGGGGCCTTCCCGGCCGAGCGAAGACTGTCCTCCCCCATGGCCTTTCAGCTTTGGGAAGGGGCGGTTGCCCCTCTGGGGGTCGCGCGAGCCGCCTCCACCCTCGAGGACAAAGGTGTCCCGAGGCCGTGGCTCGTTACACCCCCCTGCCTAGGGCGCTTGAGGGGATCCCTGGCCCCCCGGTCGGCGGGGGCGGGAGCTCCCTGGGTCTTCTTCCAGATGTCGTCTTCCTCCGCCCGAGCGTACTTTTCGAGTACGTTGAAGACCTTGTCGGCGGAAGAGGGGCAGCTCCGGGAGAGCCTTTGGTGGAGCTCCCCCGGGAGGATGCCGCTCTTGCAGGCTTTGATGACCGTAGAGTCGGGGACGTGGGCCACTTTGCTATTCACCTGAGCAAAGTGCGTGAAGAAGCTTCTGATGGTTTCCCCAGTCCTCTGCTGGATAGTGTACAGCTGCGAGGAGTCCAGGGGGCGCACATAGTTCCCCTGGAAGTTCGCGCAGAACTCCCGCTTGAGCTGCGTGAAAGACTTGATGGAGCCGGCCTCCAGATTGTAGAACCAGGAGTGGGCGATGCCAGTGAGGTAGAGGGGGAAGACGTTGCATTGTACGTCTCGTCCCCCCCGGCCGCGGAGATGGCTGTGGAGTAAACCTGCACAAATTCGTAAGGGTCTACCTCACCGTTATAGTGCTCGATGTGCAGAGGGCAGTAGGGCCGCGGGCACCGGATGTTGCGAAGTCTCCGGCACAGGGGCTGGTTAGCCCCCTGCACTTCCGGGGGAGAGTCCCGATCGCTGTCTTCTTTGATGGGACCCTCGTTGTCGGAGTCAGGGAGCGGTCCAAGAGGTCCGCCGGAGTGGCGGTGGCGACACTTCTCTTCTGGACCGGGGCAGAGTTCTCGGACGTCCGGGCTCTCCCCCTGGGAGGCTGTGTCTTCCGCGGGTCTCTTCCCCCGACCGGTGCGAGAGCGAGGCTGGGGGGAGCCCCCTGCGAAGACCCCCAGGACTGGAAAGGGGGAAGCCCCTGTATTATCCGGAACCGGGGAGGGGGCGCCCACGGCGACGTTTGGAACCGAAGTGGAGGTGCCCCCAGTGGCAACGACCGGAACCGGAAAGGGGGAAGCACCTGTAACATCCGGAACCGGCGAGGGGGGAGCCCCCGCGGCGATGTCCGGGACCGGGGAACCGATGCGGGGGGAAGTCCTCTGAGGCACGGGAGCTACTCTGTCGACCGCCCCCGGTGCGATAAATGCGACGCAAGCGGCGGGACTGGCTCCGGCGTAGGGAAAACCCCATGCATGAAATGGGCTCCCGGCCCCGGGAATGGGCCTGGGACGGGGTAGGTGCCACGAAGGGCCCGGGCAGGAAACAGCCCCCGGCACCGCGACAGGCCCGGGTGCCGGGAAGGGTCCGGACGTATACCCAGCGGGGGCAAGGAACCCCCCAGCTGGATCATACGGGGCGGCCAAACCCCCGGAGGCTGGGGGAGCCGCCGGGTAACCCATAAACGGGGGCATAGTCCCTGGGTATGGGTGAGACGCAAAAGTGGGGGCCAGAGGCCGCGCCAACACACTGAGCAGCTCATCCACAGAGCGCTAGGCGCGGAGCTGGCCCTCCACTAGGGCCTCAAGCAGGGCATCCCGGGGAGCAGGGGGAGCTGTCGGGGGGAGACTGGTCCCGGTCGAGGTCCCCGCGGTCACCGGGAGCGACCTGGAGGTAGAGGCACCTAAGTTAAGAGAGAAGAAGGGAGGCGGTACCTAGGCTTGGCTGCCTCCGAGAGAAAGCGCCGCGACAGCAGTGTCCCGGACGGGCGGCGCCGGGTCTCCGAGACCGGCGTCACCGGGAAGGGTGCGAGCCCCTGTTCTTGGGGGAGTCATGGCGTCTTGTCACGAGTCCCCATGGTCGGCGCCAACTGTCGTGTTATTGCGAATACCCCGGCAGGTTTTGAGAACGATCCTAGGGAAGATTACGCGGTGCGGGTTGACCGGATGACCGGTCCTCCCCCGCCGGACAAACACAAGAAATGACATGAGGATTTATACTGGTTCGAGTCCCGATGGGGGCCCTTGTCCTGTCGGCATGCTCTCGACCAGAGTCGGCTGGCGAGGCTCTCTCCGGGGGAGAGGCTTCCAGAGCACACCTGAGAGTTTTGGCTATTCCAATAAACGAATCACCCTTTTTTTACAACTGAGGGGTACAAGGGCTATTTATAGCCCCAAAAAGAAGCAAAAAGCCTAAACTACCCCGGAAGCCACCGTCGGATTGAGGGGTAGGAACGTCCTTCTCCCGGTCAAACGTCTTGGACGCTTGACAGGTGGTCGCTGATTCCCAAGGCGCTCCTCGCATGACCAGCACGTGATAAAGAACTCGAGACTTTACCTTTAGAAGGGCGATGAGGCCCGGGACATGCGCCGGAGGCCAGGTCCCAGGGGCCAAAAGGCGGCTCCCGGGGAGGCACCGGAGGCCAGGTCCCCGGGCAAATGGCGGCTCCCAGGACGGCGCCGGAGGCCAGGTCCCGGGGGCCAAAAGGCGGCGCCCGGGGAGGCACTGGAGGCCAGGTCCCCAGGCACATGGCGGCGCCCGGGTCGGGGCCGGAGACCAGGTCCCGGGGGCCAAAAGGCGGCGCCCGAGGAGAGACCGGAGGCCAGGTCCCCGGGCACATGGCGGAGCCCAGGACGGCGCCGGAGGCCAGGTCCCGGGGGCCAAAAGGCGGCTCCCGGGGAGGCACCGGAGGCCAGGTCCACGGGCAAATGGTGGTGCCCGGGACGGCGCCAGAGGCCAGGTCCCTGGGGCCAAAAGGCGGCGCCTGGGGAGGGACCGGAGGCCAGGTCCCTGGGCAAATGGCGGCGCCCGGGGAGGCACCGGAGGCCAGGTCCCCGGGCAAATGGCGGCGCCCGGGACGGCGCCGGAGGCCAGGTCCCGGGGGCCAAAAGGCGGCGCCCGGGGAGGGACCGGAGGCCACCTCCCCGGGCAAATGGCGGCGCCCGGGACGGCGCTGGAGACCAGGTCCCGGGGGCCAAAAGGCGGCGCCCGGGGACGGACGGGAGGCCAGGTCCCCGGGCAAATGGCGGCGCCCGGGACGGCGCCGGAGGCCAGGTCCCGGGGGCCAAACGGCGGCGCGCGGGGTAGGCCCCGGAGGCCACGTCCCCGGGCGCATATGACGCAACTTACGTGGACTTAGTCCCGCGGAGATTTCCCCCAACAGAGGTCTTGGCTTTATATATATGAATAGAATAGGTTTTCACTCTTAATTTGAAGAAAAGGTCTTTGTTTTCAAAAGTGAGGATTTTAAAATCCTAAGCTAGATTTTCAGAAGATGTTATGCATGGCGATCTTCCATGAGTTACCACTTTATTCAATTTTTTTGAAAAAACTTCCAAAAGCTACTTGTGCCGCATCAACGTGGATAGAATCCACCGCGCGCAGACTCCATGACCTGGGAGCTCAGAGTATGCGATACTTTTTATAACTTTGAAAAGGTGTACCACCTTAATCCACCGATCACTCAGCTATCAAGTCGGATCAGCTCCATGCGACTTTTACGCATGTGACAAGACTGAGATCACACAACAGTTTACAATCCTAGCATTAACAATTCCCTGCCCGGTAAATAGACAATCCAGTCCTCATTACCGTTGTGGGTCCTCCCCACTGCCTTACTTCCTAGCCTTGGTCTATGTTCTCGCAAGACACATAGCCTCTTTTGATTACAGCCACGCACGACTTAATTAGGCGTAGGGCGACTTCCTTCTTTCCACCTTTTCCTCTTATAATTTTTCTGAACTCACATCACTCATGGCCCTCAGTGGCCCACCAGTTTCTCGCAAGAAACCGTACCGACAACCATTGCAGGGAAAAGCTAATACTGAGAGAGCTACTATGTTGCGCCCGTCCCATACCGGGCAAGTGGTTGGTACGTTTTTCATGCCACATGGAAGTACAACACAAGGATCTAGTCCTTATGAATCTTTAGTGAGGAGTCTTTCACATTCCCAGTGCGCACACAGCACCATCCAATCAAACCATCCTCACTATCGATTCCAATCACATTTTCTTTCACAAAAAGGGGTTTTGAATATGCTTTTCTCACATGTGACCATTTAACATATAATATATAATCTTGAGCATATTATAGCCTAAGCATGATATTCTAGGGTGACAAGGGTGCAGGGATATTCAATCACAAAAGGGGCTTTATGATCATTTAGGTCATATCTAATCACTTTATTTGAATATAGTTCTCATTTCAATATAAGGAATGCATATACTTGAAAACATCTAACATACTTTATTTCAAAATATTAGGCTAGACATGATCAATGGTTTGAGACTTGCCTTGCAATGCTGGGTCTAGTTACTTGGACGAAACTTCGAAGATCTCTTTTGCTCCTTCAATCTCTGGTTCCACGGCGGATACAAATAATACACACATACACTATATAAGCATATAGAAGATAGTCTTTATGAGAAATGATACATAAAATATATCATGCATGCAAGGGAAAGGTTTGGACAAAGTCAGTTGGGTGCTGATTGAGGAGATGGGCTCAAAAGGAGTTGAACGTCGAAAGGCCGACATTCGGTCCACGGCTAGGCATAGCCCTAAATTGATCTTAGGTAGGTTTTCTGGAGAAGTGGCAGAAGATAAAGATGTAGAGTACAACTCCAGGAATCTAACGGACAAGGTGGAATTTCAATTTCTCAAGTGTAACAGGTCTAAATCATCTAATGCCACTGGTGGACATGCACTGACATAGTGCTAGACATGGCCAGAAACTAGGGCATGGCACAACTTTTGATCCAGGGCTCCAATTGATGCACCACTTTGTCTGGGAGTTAGGCCCTAATAATAAGAACAAAGTACTCAACAGGCTCAAGGGCAGGAAGTGGCCGGAGGGCGGCCAAATCCGGCGAGTAAACACGGTGGCCTGGACATAAACTGAGCTACTGGACAGTGATCTTGGCATTGGAAAATCTCCTGATTCAGGTTGATTCTGGGGTCGAGCTAGTGGAGAATATTGCTCAGGGTACTGGAATCTATCTAAGGGACAAAGTGTCCGGAGCTAGATCGGCCGGAGAAGAATTCCGACGACTGGCACTGGAGAAGACGACACTGGACAATGGGGGTTTTCAATACAGAAGGTTTGAACTTGATTCCTTGCTTAGGCAGTGAGAAGGTGAAGTTTGGAAACTACTGGTGAAGCTAATTTGGCCGGAGAATGACCGGAGTGGCCTGGTGACGAGAGACGACTAACTGGTGGGGCGCAAACTAGGGAAAGCTATGATCTTAGCTAAATTTCGAAATCCAGATTGGTAGGCTTGCTAAATGGAGTGTTCTGATCAATTTCTACTACTAGCACGAGGGCTGATTTGGATTGAATCGGGGAGCATTGGGGAAACAGGGGTTTTGGGATTCTCCGGTGATCGCCGGCGCTAGAGTTCGCCGGGGTGCAATTAAATGCTATGACACAGACAGGGGGATGAGGCAAGCTTACTGGTGGCTTTGGTTTGGAGTGAGGAGCAACGGTTGAAGCTGGCACCGTGAGCTCCAGAAGTGGCTCGCCGGGGAAGACGAAGATGAACGCGAGAGCTGAAGTTGAGACTTGGCCGGTTTGGGTGTGGAGGCAAGCAGTGAATCAGAGGTGTTTATATAGGCAAAGGGTTGGGGCTCCAGAGAGTTGAAGCGAATCAAACGGATACGCGTGACTGACACCGGAGGCAGGATCGAGACGGCCTGCACGGCGTTGGGACGCGGCAGCGACTCTGCCAGATGAGGGGATCAGGCCAAATCCGGCTGGAGCAGGGCGACGACATCACTGGCCTCGGCATGGCCGCAATGTGGCGCTGTTTTGCTGCTGCTGGAGCACGCGCGCGTGGGGAAATCATGGCACAAGCGCAGTTGAGGTTGCTCTACGGTGGCGGCATGGTTGCGCACATGTGGTGGCTACGTGGCGGTGGTGGTGGCAGCGTGGGGACTTCGCCGGCGGCGAGTTCTGCAGCGAGTCGAGGTGGCGGGGCGTGGTCGAACCGTACTTGGTCGTGGTCGAAAATGGCGCAGGGGCCTGGTTGCAAGGTTTGGACTGATTCACGAAGGTTTTGGACAGATCTGCAAGAATTTAGTTCGGGAACTTGGGCTGATCTGAGATCTGGTTTTGCAGATGAGTGTTACTAAATCACTTGGACTCATCTAGCAAGAAAAATGGTAAAATCCGATAAGATCTGGTGGTTTTGACAAAAATTGAAAACAGGGAAATTAGGGCTTGAAACTTTGGCAAGGCTGAAACTAGGGTTTCGGTTGAGCTTTTGGAATTCTTGCAGAAGGGAAAAATTCTCAGAAAAGTAAAGGGGAGATATTCACTGAATTAGATTAGAATTTGGAGGTGGTCTGAGACTTTTAGTCTTTTTGAGCTTCTGACAAATCTGAAAAGAACTGATCTGCGATACTTTTGGACTAAAAAGAGAAAATGAACTGAAAGGTGGAGTTTAGGTGCCAACTTTTTAAATTAAGGTAGTGGCACACCTAAGATCATAATTCTGAGATAAAGATCAAAAATGGGGGTGAGTCATCAGAGATTCCAATGAAGAAATGCAGACTGGCAAGCTAAAGAGGTGTTAAAATTTGCGATGTTACAAAATATCTGGTCATGGGCTTCTCCGTGGACTATGAGAACATCCCAATCGGACTTCGTATGAGGGAGTTATGGTCGTTTGAAGGCAGGCTGCTCCTGGACGGCCGAACCGGACTCCAACTGGAATCCGTCTCGGACACCAACTCGACTTGGGCTCCTTGCTGGTCCTCGCGTCCTTGCTGGTCCTCTCCATGGTTCCTAAGTACAATATTATCACCATTAGGTAGTAAACCATTCTCAAAACCATATATATATATATATATATATATATATATATATATATATAAACTTAGGTACGAGTTCACCTGGCAATGTGACAATCGGGCTCGGCCGCGCATTATTGGTCCTTGTGTAACAAGCGGAGGATTATGGTTGGTGCTTTTATCCGAAGGAGTGATGTCCTCATCATCCTCCCCCTCTTGAAGTGGAGCCATCCTCGGCTCAAGCTCGTCTTCCTCTCCCAAGTACGGCTTCAAATCTGAAATGTTAAATGTGGGACTAATCCCAAAATCTACAGGAAACTCAAGCTTGTATGCATTATCATTAATCTTCTCAAGTATTTTAAAAGGACCATCAGCTCGAGGCATTAGTTTAGACTTTCGTAGTTCTAGAAACCTATCTTTTCTCATGTGTAACCACACTAAATCACTCGGTTCAAGTTTAGTTCTTTCCTACCTTGACTGCCCACAATCCTGTGCATTTCATTCATTCGCTCTATGTTTTTCTTAGTTGTTTCATGCAGTTTGAGTACAAATTCAGCGCGCTTTTTAGCATCAAAATTCATTCTCTCAGATGTAGGCAATGGCAAAAGATCAATTGGAGCATGAGGGTTAAAACCATACACTACCTAAAAAGGACTTACCTTGGTGGTGGAGTGTACCGATCTGTTATAAGCAAACTCAATGTGTGGTAAACACTCTTCCGACATCTTCAAATTATTCTATAGAACAGCCCGCAATATGGTGGACAATGTGCAGTTGACAACCTCAATTTGTCCATCTGTTTGGGGATGATATGTAGTAGAAGGCAGCAGCTTCATACCCAATTTATTCCACAAGCTTCTCCAAAAATGACTCAAAAACTTCGCGTCACAATCTGAAATAATAGTGTTTGGCACTCCATGTATGTGTACAATGGAAAAACAATTCAGCAATATGTGTAGCACCATCACTCTTATGACAAGGTATGAAATGTGTCATTTTAGAAAAATGATCCACAACCACAAAAATACTATCCCTCCCCCTCTTGGTCCTAGGCAATCCTAAAACAAAGTATATCGAAATGTCCTCCCAAGGAGCGCAAAGAACAGGAAGAGGCATATAAAGACCATGTGGATTTAAGCGAAACTTAGCTTTGTTGCAAGTAGTGCAGCGTGATACGTAGCGTTCGACGTCGCGTCTCATCTTGGGCCAAAAGAAGTGAGTGGACAGCACATCTTCAGTTTTCTTCACTCCAAAATGACCCATCAAACCACCTCCATGTGCTTCCTGCAAAAATAAATGGCGAACGGAGCTAGCTGGAACGCATAGCTTGTTAGCACGATAAAGCAATCCATCATTCAGCACATATTTATTCCATGTTCTCCCTTCCTTACCATTTTCAAAAGCTTCTTTAAAATCCAAATCAGTGCCATATAACTATTTGATCATTTCTAGGCCAAAAATCTTGTGATCTAGTTGTGACAACATGGTATAACGCCTAGACAAATCATCAGCAATAACATTTTCTTTTCCCTTCTTATGTTTAATGACATATGGAAATGACTCTATGAATTCAACCCATTTAGCATGTCGTTTATTCAGTTTTCCTTGACATCTAATGTGTTTCAAAGATTCATGATCAGAGTGAAGAACAAATTCCTTAGGCCAAAGATAATGTTGCCAAGTTTCCAAAACTCGCACTAAAGTAGACAATTCCTTATCATAAGTGGACTAATTCAGAGATGGCCCATTCAACTTCTCACTAAAGTAGGCAACAGGCTTACCTTCTTGTAGCAGTACTCCTCCTATTCCAATTCCTCTAGCATCAAATTCTATTTCAAAAGTCTTACCAAAATCTGGAAGTTGGAGTAGAGGTGCATGTGTAAGCTTCTCCTTAAGCGTGTTGAAAGCTTGTTCTTGTGCTGGCCCCCATCAGAAAGGAACACCATTCTTTGTCAACTCATTCAGCGGGGCGGCAATGGTGCTGAAATCTTTCACAAAGCATCGATAGAAACCTGCAAGACCGTGAAATCTACGCACCTGGGTGACCGTCTCAGGGGTCGACAAGCTCTTGATAGTTTCAATTTTTGTTTCATCCACCTCGATTCCCTGTGGAGTAACAACATATCCAAGAAAAGAAACTCGATCCGTGCAGAAGGTGCACTTCTCAAGATTACTAAACAAGCGTGCATCTCTCAAAGCGTTAAAAACAGCATGCAAATGCTCAACATGTGCATCCAAAGACTTGCTATAGATCAAGATATCATCAAAGTAAACCACCACAAATTTTCCAATGAAAGCACGTAAAACCTCGTTCATCAAACGCATGAAAGTGCTCGGAGCATTAGTTAAACCAAAAGGCATTACTAACCACTCATAAAGCCCGAACATAGTTTTAAATGCAGTTTTCCATTCATCTCCCAATTTCATTCTTATTTGGTGGTACCCACTATGCAAGTCAACCTTTGTGAAGACAATAGAACCACTTAACTTGTCAAGCATGTCGTCTAACCTAGGAATAGGATGACGATACCTTGTTAATGGCTCTACAGTCTACACACATACGCCAACTACCATCTTTCTTTGGAACCAAAAGCACAGGAACAGTGCAAGGACTAAAGCTTTCTCGTACATACCCATGGTCCAAAAGCTCTAGGACTTGTCGCTAAATTTCCTTTGTCTCCTCTGGATGTGTCCTGTACGCAACACGGTTTGGTAATGATGCTCCCAGAATCAAGTCGATTTGTGCTCAATACCTCTAATTGGTGGCAGCCCCAGGGGTATCTCAGTGGGAAAAACGTCCTCATACTCCTGCAAAAGGTTAGTGATAGGAGGGGGCAAAGTGCTAGATATATCATCAAGTGAAAACAAAGCATCTTTGCATATCAAAGCATAGCACATCACATCATTCTCTTCAATTTCAGCAAGGTCAGATTTGGTTGCAAGGAGAACTCCACTCTTCAACTTAATTTCAGCGGCCTTAGAGCTATATGGTGCAACATGTTTCGCTATTTGTTTACTTTCAGATTTCAAAGAATTCTCCTTTTTCTTATTTTCAGCTCTTTCTCTATCAAAGTGCACAATTTCAGAAGGTGTCATAGGAAGTAAAGTAATTTTCTTTCCTTTGTGCAAAAAAGTATATTTGTTACTTCTACCATGATGAGTTGCATCAGTATCATATGCCCATGGTCGGCCTAATAAAAGTGAACATGCTTGCATAGGTACTACATCAAAATCAGCAACATCATGGTATGATCCAATGAAAAATTGTAGTCTTGCAGTTTGTGTTACCTTTACTTTACCGCTGTTGTTGAACCACTGAACATGGTATGGATGGGGATGTGCACGTGTGGTCAAGCCAAGCTTCTTGACCAGATCTCACCAAATTGTTGCAGCTCCCACCATCAATTATGGTTTTAACATGTTGGTCCTTCACAATGAGGAACATCTGAAACAAATTGTGGCATTGGGCTCACTCTGCTTGCTCCATTTGTGTGCTCAACAATCGCTCACAATAAAGGTCCGGTAGTTATCCATCGCAACAGTGCCTAAAGTTTCCTCATCATCACCGTCTGCATCATGTTCAAACTCATCATCACCTACATGGTTAGCTGCAAGAACTAATTCATCATCCACATCACTTGCACTAATGTACCCACCATCCTCAGTAGCAATGTATGCGCGCTGACTTGCGCAATCCTTCATGACATGTCCCATGCCCTTGCAGCGGTGGCACACAATCCCTGTCGTGCGACCCGTGGAAGCAACCGATGAAGAACTATTTGCTGGCACCTGCACATTAGAATTTTTTCTCACCTCAGAAGTTTGTGGAGGTGAAGATGGTGATGTTGATCGTGTCCTATTTGTTGAAGGTGCAACAGATGGGGCAGGTTTGGCTTGCCCCTGCGTCGGCTTTGATGCGGAGGTACCACCGAAATTGCCTATAGTCCTTGGTTGTCCGTGTCGTCCCTGCAATTCTTTTTCTACCAACATAGCAAGCTGGAACAACCTATTGATATTATTATATTCTTTGTAATCAATAATGTCCTGAATTTCATGTTGTAAACCCCCATAAAAATGAGCCATCTTTTCCTCCTGAGCCTCCACTAGTCCACAATGCAACATGCCTATTTGCAGCTCTTGGTAGTATTCCTCTACATATTTATTCCCCCCAATTCAAGCGTTGTAATTTCTTAAGTTAATCACGTTTATAAGGAGGAACAAATCTATTCTGCATAGCTCGCTTCAAGCTATCCCAAGTATTAGGCTCTACCCCAAGGTTCACTATTTTGTTCCCCCAAATGATAGCAAAATCTTTAAACTCACTGGTGGCTTGCCTAAATCTATGAATTTCGGGAACCAGATGGGAATTAAATTTATGTTCAACAGTCATCTCCCAATCTAAGTAAGAGTCTGCATCATATGCACCAGAAAAGGATGGGATGGAAAATTTTACCTTAGCAAACGGATCGTCATTCCCACGAAAATAGTTACCTTCCATGCCATGTCGATTGTGATGCACTCGTTGCTGTTGGCGAAATCATGGGCAGCACGGCGCATGGTAGCCGTGTTGTGGGGCTCAGTTTGTACAGCAACCTCCGGGTCGGCGTCTTCAACTTCAACTTCATGGGAGGCAGCTTGCTCCTCTTCTTCTTCATCTCCATGAGGTGGATGCTACTGTTCCATATTGTCCAACCTGGTAGCAAGGTCGGAGATGCACTGGTCCATCCTCTCAAATGCAGTCTGGTTCTCACGGTTGGTTCGAGCCATGTTATCAATGTTCTTATCGAGTTTTGCACTGATGTCGGCCAACATCTTGCGGATTTCATCTTCCTCTTCTGCAGCTCGACCTCTTGTTTGTGGTCCTGCCATGGTTAGTAGTAGAAAACAGAAGACAACACAGGATTATTATCCCTATGACTACTAAGTGGTGGCAAGTGGGACTCTCACAAAACATCTTACCACACTCTTACAAGGATCTTACCAAAGCTATGGATGGCACAACTGGCAGGATAGTGACACCGTAGGTAGCGTGGGCACAGCGATTTCAAGTATGAACCTGAACTGATCAAAAGAAAGTGTAGCTCGGATGGCACAATATGGTAGCAAGGATTAGCAAAATTCGAAGACAGATTAGCAAAGCTGAATAAGTATCCGAAGTACTAGTCACAGTTGCTGGCCTATACGTGCACGTAGAGCTAGTTCAAATCAACCGGTTATGGAACAAGTGCTGAGAACTAATAATAACAGACGCAAAACAGAACTTCAAGTCACCTGGTTTTCCTTTTTCTTCCTATTGCTTCTCTTTTTTTTCACTCTTTTTTTGTTGTCTTACACACTAATTTAAGCAATGGTGTTGGAAACTCACACTTCTGGAAGCACCAAAAACAGATATGTGAAGGTGAAGCGATGGTGAAAACGGCGACAAAAACTTCAAAGGCCTGAAACAGCACATTCCAAGCCAATTTTGGGCTCAAAAATTTTTTCTAAACCCGATAAAACTTCAGATGTAACTTTTTCTGTAGATGTCTATAGATATAAAGAATGTCCAAAACGGAGTCCGTATGTGAAAGTTATGGCCGTTTTACTGGGGACGGGTAAAATCACTCGTGGAAAAAAGAATTGATCTCTGTTTTGGATAGGTAATGTGATCTCGGCTTGTGGCAGAGGTGTGGTGAATTTGGTAGTGGATAGAAGGGGTCAATATGGGCTCGATGACGACAATGATGGCAACATGATGGAAACTAGGGCACGAATGAACGAACATGACTCTAAACCAGCAACAAGACACAGACCACAGACACAAACTCAACAACACAAAATTGAAAACGAAATTGCAAAGGCACAAAGTGGTTTGGACAGCTAAAAGACTATGAACCCTAACTTTTTTTAAGGCTTTTTCTGGACTCTATGGTGATGGAACAATGATAAACGGATGGACACAAGTAATACCTGACGGGCAACCCTAGCTCTGATACCACTTGATGGGAAACGGTGCCCGATCTTCCGACAGGTATGGTAAGTCGATTGGTGGAGAACTCGACGTTGACGATCCAGCTTTCAATCTAGAACCGATCCAAAACCTGCAACCGCCACACCACAGCTCCTTTGGTTATCAACCACGCACACGCACGGATTGACCTCACCACGAAGGCTTGTTCCTGCTGCAAATCGAGAACACAAGCAAGAACGAAGAAGAAGCAGCTGAATTGCGAATTGTATTAAGCTCGCGAGTTGGGATTTCACAAATCGAGTTCGGTCGCGCTTGTTACACGCACCAACTATAATCCTCCCCTTGTTACACAATGACCAATAACTCGTAGCCGAGCCCGAATGTTGCTTTGCCAAGTAAACTCATTCCTAAGTTATATATATATGGTTTTGAGAATCGTTTACTACCTAATGGTGATAATATTGGACTTAGGAACCATGGAGAGGACCAGCAAGGACGTGATGTCCAGCAAGGAGCCCAAGTCGAGTTGGAGTCCAAGACGGATTCGAGTGGGAGTCCGGTTCGGCCATCCAGGAGCAGCCTGCCTTCAAACGACCATAACTCCCTCATGCGAAGTCCGATTGGGACGTTCTTACAGTCCACGGAGAAGCCCACGACGAGATATTTCCAATGGATCTAGCCCCACATCCAAATCCCTTCTGGATCACCAGAAATTAACAAAACAGTTTTTGACCAGATTCTAATTGGGCGAAGTCGGTTCTGCGACACCTTGTTTTGGGCCTTCGGCCCATGTATTCCCTAGTAGGGTGTGAGAAACCCTAGCCACGCCACCTCTTCATATACTCAGTAGCCATCACTGTTTAGATTTGAATTTTGCTTAGATTATTCTGCCATTGCAGTTTCGCCGAACTCTGTTTATGGAATCCCAACTCGTGGGCTTAATACAATTCGCAATTCAGTTGCTTCTTCTTTGTTCTTACTTGTGTTCTCGATTTGCAGCAGGAACAAGCCTTCGTGGTGAGGTCAACCATTTCTTGGCATGGTTGACAACCAACGGAGCCGTGGTGTAGTGATTGCAGAGGTTCGAATCAGTTCTTATTGGAAGCCGGATCGTCAACGTCGAGTTCTCCATCAATCGATTTACCTCGACCTATCAGAAGATCGGGACACTGTCCACATTAGTTGGCATCAGAGTGAAGGTTGCCCGATAGGTAACACTGTATCCCATCTTTGTTTAGATTGATTATGTTCTTCCTCCTAGAGTCCAGAAAATTTGGCCTACAAAAAAAATTGTTTACCTTGTCCAAACCCTAGCCATTAATCTTGCATTGTTCTTGTCAGTTTGCATCTTTGAATTTTCGTCCATCGTTGTCGAGTGCTGGTTTTTTAGTTTTAGTCTTGGTCTAGTTTTAGTCTTGCATCTCGTCGCGGAGTCAAACTCCACGTCGATCTCCTCATCGTCGCGTCCAATTCGAATCTGCCACTATGCAGTGTTGTTTTCATCATATCTTCTTCATACAAATCCAGATTTTAACATTTTTGTACTTTCTAGAAACATTAGATCGTGCTCTACAACTGTTCTGTTGAGGTCAAAGTCAGATTCCACTTCCATCTACAAGATATTGGGCCGTTAATGTCGATGGTGTAGAGTTTGCATCTAATACGTCTGTTTCGGTACTTTCATTATAATTCTTTCATCCGAGCTCGGATTGGGATAAACTTATACTTTCTGGAATCGTTACGAGAAATCCCACAAAAAGTTATTTGGGGTAATCTTCAAATTCAGCTATTTTTACTACACTAAAATTTGGGCAAAATTAGTTATGTAATCTTCAAACTCTAGTCCAATTCGGGTTTAAATTGTTCAATCTGAGATAGCTTCGGTAAAATTGCCATATCTTTTAATTCCCAACTCCATTTTTTGACGTTCTTGTACTTGTTGGAAAGATAAAAAGATCCTCTATAACTTTTCTGTTGGGTAGATCTTCCGATTCGGAGCATTTGGAGTGTGAAGTTGCCGAACAACATTTCTGTTTTGTTGTACAGTCGCAAAAGAAAGAGGCAAGTGCAAAAAAAAAAAAAATCAAAAGCAACAGTGTTTATTAAAAAAAGGAAATAAAAAAAATCAAGTGCAAAAAAAATCATAGAAGAATTTTCAATGGCGCACCTTGGGTTCTAGTCCTTTGTGGTTCTAGTTGCTTGCTTAAGCTAGATCTGAGTCTAGGCTAGTTCCAGCACTTTGACTATTACTTTGGACTAATTTTCAACTTTGCATTTCTGATATTGAATTTTTGCTACACATATATTAGCCTTCCGAGCTCCACTTTCTTCCTACTCAGTTACAGGTTTACCTTGCAATCGCCTCACTCATGCTCGTCACGGTATCATGAACCAGCCACCGGTTGCACCCCTACTGCCTTGGTAAGAACATTTGTAAGAGCGTGGTAAGACGCTTTGTGAGAGTCCCACTTGCCCCCACCTAGTAGTCATAGGGATAATACTCCTATGTTGTCTTCTGTTTTCTACTACTAACCATGGCAGGACCACAAACAAGAGCTCGAGCTGCAGAAGAGGAAGATGAAATCCGCAAGATGTTGGCCGACATCAGTGCAAAACTCGATAAGCACATTGATGACATGGCTCGAACCAACCGTGGGAACCAGACTGCATTTGAGAGGATGGACCGGCGCATCTTCGACCTTGCTACCAGGTTGGACAATATGGAGCAGCAGCATCCACCTCATGGAGATGAAGAAGAAAAGAAGCAAGCTGCCTCCAATGAGGTTGAAGTTGAAGACGCCGACACGGAGGTTGCTGTACAAACTGAGCCCCGCAACACGGCTACCATGCGTCGTGCTGCCCATGATATTCGCCAACAGCAACTAGTGCATCACAATCGACACGGCATGGAAGGTAACTATTTTCGTGGGAATGACGATCCACTGGCTAAGGAGTACGAGGACGTTATTCCCGCTGAGATACCCCCGGGGCTGCCACCAATTAGAGGACAAATCCAGAGGAGACAAAGGAAATTTAGTACAAGTCCAAGAGCTTTTGGACCGCGGATTTGAAGTCGTACTTGGGAGAGGAAGACGAGCTTGAGCCAAGGACGGCTCCACTTCAAGAGGGGGAGGATGATGAGGACATCACTTCTTCGGATACACACACCAACTATAATCCTCTGCTTGTTACACAAGGACCAATAACGCGTGGCCAAGGCCGATTGTTGCTTTGCCAGTGAACTCATTCCTAAGTTATATATGTCGTGGTATTGCGGATACCCCGACAGGTTTTGTGAATGATCCTAGCGAAGAAAACGCGACGCGGGCTGACCGGGTGACCGGTCCTCCCCCGCCGGACAAACACAAGAATTGACACGAGGATTTATACAGGTTCGGGTCCCGGTGGGGGCCCTAGTCCTGTCGGCGTGCTCCCGACCGAAGTCGGCTGGGGAGGCTCTCTCGGGGGAGAGGCTTCCGGAGCACACCTGTGAGTTTTGGCTATTCCAATAATGAATCACCTGTCCTTACAACTGAGGGTACAGGGGCTATTTATAGCCCCAAAAAGAAGCAAAAAAGACTAAACTACCCCGGACGCTACCGTCGGATTGAGGGGCAGCAACGTCCTTCTTCCGGTCAAGCGCCTTGGATGCTTGACAGGTGGTACCTGATTCCCGAGGCGCTCCTCGCGTGACCTGCACGTGATCCAGAACCAAAGAATTTACCTTTGGAAGGGCGACGATGCCCGGGACATGCACCGGAGGCCAGGTCCCAGGAGCCAAAAGGCGGCGCCCGGGGCAGGCACCGGATGCCACGTCCCCGGGCAAATGGCGGCTCCCGGGACCGGCACCGGAGGCCAGGTCCCGGGAGCCAAAAGGCGGCGCTCGGGGTAGGCACCGGAGGCCACGTCCCCGGGCAAATGGCGGCTCCCGGGACCGACACCGGAGGCCAGGTCCCGGGAGCCAAAAGGCGGCTCCTGGGGCAGGCACTGGAGGCCACGTCCTCGGGCAAATGGCAGCTCCCGGGACCGGTACCAGAGGCCAGGTCCCGGGAGCCGAACGACGGCGCCCGGGGCAGTCACCGGTGGCCACGTCCCCGGGCAAATGGCGTCGCCCGGGGCCGGCACCGGAGGCCAGGTCCCGGGAGTCGAAAGGCGGCTCCCGGGGAAGGCACCGGAGGCCACGTCCCCAGGCAAATGGCGGCGCCCGGGGCAGGCACCGGAGGCCACGTCCCCAGGCAAATGGCGGCGCCCGGGGCAGGCACCGGAGGCCACGTCCCGGGAGCCAAAAGGTGGCGCCCGGGACCGGCACCGGAGGCCAGGTCCCGGGAGCCGAACGGCAGCGCTCGGGGCAGGCACCGGAGGCCACGTCCCCAGGAAAATGGCGGCGCCCGGGACCAGCACAGGAGGCCATGTCCCGGGAGCCCAAAGGCGGCGCCCGGGGCAGGCAGCAGAGGCCACGTCCCCGGGCTAGTGGCGGCGCCCAGGGCAGGCACCGGAGGCCAGGTCCCAGGAGCCAAAAGGCGGCGCCCGGGGCAGGCATCGGAGGCCATGTCCCCGGGCAACTAGTGGCACTCGGGACCGGCACCAGAGGCCACGTCCCGAGAGCCAAAAGGCGGCGTCCGGGGCAGGCACCGGAGGCCACGTCCCCGAGCAACTGGGGGCGCCCGAGACCGGCACCGGAGGCCAGGTCCCGGGAGCCAAAAGGTGGCGCCCGGGATCGGCACCGGAGGCCATGTCCCGGGCAGATGGCGCCACCCGGGGCAGGCACTGGTGGCCATGTCCCCGGGAGCATGTGACGCAACTTACCTGGACTTAGTCTCGTGGAGATTTCCCCCAACAATATATATATGGTTTTGAGAATGGTTTACTACCTAATGGTGATAATTTTGTACTTAGGAACCATGGAGAGGATCAGCAAGGACGCGAGGCCCAGCAAGGAGCCCAAGTCGAGTTGGAGTCCAACAAGACGGATTCGAGTTGGAGTCCGGTTCGGCCATCCAGGAGCAGCCTGTCTTCAAACGACCATAACTCCCTCATACGAAGTCCGATTGGGACGTTCTTAATGTCCACGGAGAAACCCACGACGAGATCTTTCCAATGGATCTAGTCCCACCTCTAAATTCCTTCTGGATCACCGTAAATTAACAAAACAAATTTTGATCAGATTCTGATTGGGCGAAGTCTGTGCTGCGACACATTGTTTCGGGCCTTCGGCCCATGTATTCCCTAGTAGGGCATGAGAAACCCTGGTCACGCCGCCTCTTCATATACTCAGTAGTCATCACTGCTTAGATTTGGGTTTTTCTTTGATTATACTGCTTAGATAGTTTTCGCCGTTCATCGGTTTGTGTAACCCCAACTAGTACTCTTCATTGGTATTGGAAATATTTAGATTGCGTCTACCGTGTTCTTGCTTGTGTTCTCGATTCGCATGCAGGGATAAGCCTTCATGGCGAGGTCAACCGTGTCTTCGCGTGGTTGATAACCAGTGGAGCTGTGGTGTAGCGGTTGCAGGGGTTTGAATCAGTTCTGATTGGAAGCCGGATCATCAACATCGAGTTGTCCATCAATCAATTTACCTCTACCCATCGGAATATAGGGACACTATCCACATCAAAGGGCAGCACCCGGGACGGATCCCTTTGCCCGGGATAGGTCACCGCCGGCCCTTGTCCCCAGGCTAAGGCTGGCGCCCAGGGCCGGTCACTGGTGGCACCTGTTGTAACGCCCCAATTTTTCTCAAATCCTGGCTTGCCTCGTCTCTCTCTATTTCAGGATGAGATCCCAGTTGTGCCAGTATCTTACCCCAAAAAGTTGACAGCCAAGTTCTTTAGTTGAGACCATTTTCGCAAATCAGCCCAAAAGTATCATGGTTCAGTCTTTTTCAGATTTCCCCAAAACCCTAAGATGTCTAAAATCCGCATCTCATCTCCAAACTTTGTTTTGATTCAGTGAATATCTCCCCTTCACTTTTCTGAATATTTTTCCCTTCTGAAAGAATTTCAAAATCTCAATCGAAACCCTAGTTTCAGCCTCGCCAAATTTTCAAAAACCTAATTACCCTGTTTACCCTAAATCGTCCTATTTTTGAATTGTGCCGAAAAATCACCAAATTATCTCAATTTCATCAAACCTCCTACTGAATGAGTTCCTGGAGTAACGTTACACTTATCTGTGAAATAAGAACTCAAATCAACCCTCCCAATTTCCAGATTTGCAAACTGGTCCATGTCCCAAGCAAAGATCATCATAGATCAGTCCCTGGAGCAGGTTTCTGAAATTTCAAATCAGTCCTAGCTTTCTTTTTCAGCCCTTTTCGACCAGCCCCTGGTCGTTGCTCTCGACCAGAGCTCTAGCCGTTGCGACCAGATCCCGGCCGCGTTTTCTCGCAGTGTTTCCTCGCAGCCGGCCATCTTCTTCGGTCGCCTGTGCTCGTGACTGGTTGAGCCACCCCGTGCGCACGTGCCAACGACCAAAACCTCGCTGAGACCAGCGGTTAAATGCCCGAGCTCCAGCGCCTTACTTCAACGTTCAAGTCCTTTTGAGCCCATCTCTTCAATCAGCACCCAAGTGGCTTTGTCCAAACCTTTCCCCTTGCATGCATGATATATATATTTGCTTATTATTTTCTATTGCAACTATTTTTGTATGCTTCTATAGCATGTGTGTTGTGTTGCTTGTGTCTGCCGCAGAGCCCGAAGTTGAAGGAGCGGAAAGAGTCTTCGAAGATTCGTCCGAGCAGCTGAACCCAGCATTGCAAGGCAAGTCTCACCCCCTTGACCATGTCTTGCCCAATATTTTTGATCCGGGAGGATCTTCAAGTCCTGATCGCATACTGCTTCGCGACCTTAACCGTGTTCGGAAAGGATTCACGACCATGGATTGGTTCGCGACCAGGAAAAGGAATTTGTTCCCTGTTCGGAATTGTAATCCGATCCAAATATGTATAACTAACCTTATCTGTTTATGCTTAGTTAGTTATATGAGTCTAATACGTTTAGGTTATTGAGTTCGCTACGTATTCATACGATTGGACTATAAATACCTTGTAATAGGTCTAGTTTAGATCATCGAAGAGTCATAAAAACTTATTTGAGTTTCAGACACTAATAATTCCTTCGACGTAGGCAAGTGTGTCTAACGTTTGACGTATAAAGCCCTCTTTGAAATAAAGAGTTGTACAATTACTTTGGGTTTCGATATTTCCAAATAAGATCCCGTTATTCCGCATATTAGAATCTGGGCGAAAACCAAGGCTAGGTCTCAAATAGATCAAGTTGGTATCAGAGCAACTTTCCTATCTAGTGGATGGTGAAGACTCGCCAGGGTTACAAAACTTTCGGCGAAACTCCAGGCGATCAGTTGACGGTTCCGACAGCTACGTCTTCGACAATGTCTGACGATAACTCCATTCAAGCTAACCTAGCCGAACAAGAGGCTAAACTCTCCACCGACATGGAAACCGTGCTTGCTTGGATTAAGCAGCAGGCCATGATTGTACCTCATGAAGTAGGGAAGGTCATGGGTGAGAAGACTTGTAAAGACTTGTGCAGGGCAGACGAAGATGAAGACGAAGGCGGCCACCAGACCGACGACCTCGCCAACACCTCCTTAGCTGTCGGATCTTTTAAGGTCGACGCTAAGATTGATATACCCATATATGATGGGGTGATCGATGCCGAGAAGCTGGACTCGTGGATCGATCAACTTGAGACCTACTTTGACCTAAAAGGGTTTAGTAGCGCTCAAAAGGTCAAATTTGCACCTTTGAAGATGAAGGACCACGCCAAGACATGGTGGAAGGCCCTTGTCGCCAGTGGTGAAGCTGACGACCTTGCGTGGGGTCAATTCAAATGATTTCTGCGACAAGAATTCTATCCGATGGGTTACCTTGAGGAGAGATGGGAACGTTTGGCACAGATTGTATCAATGGCGCGACCAGACCGTCCAAGACTATACGACAGAGTTTCAGCGACAAGCAATGGTCATTGGCATCTCACTATCCGACCCTCAGGTATTTTGGAAATACACATCTGGACTTCAAAAATCGATCAGTACTGAGATAAGTCTGTTCGGCGTCCAAGACATTGTGAACGCGAGCACAACTGCTATGGCGATCGAGAAGAAGAACAAATCCCGCAACGACAAAAGCACGAAGGAAAGTGCGACCTCGATAAAGAAAAAGCCAAGTATGAAGAATAACCCTTGAAAATCGGGCACGGGTGCCTTTTGTGAACATTGTCAAGTCGCAGGACATACGAAGGACAAATGCTACAAGCTTCATCCTGAACTTCGACCAAAGAAAAATGGACCAGGGAAAAGAACAACCACGGCTACTGCGACTTCACCCGACGAAGAAGTTGTCTGAGTGAATTCGGTTAATGAGGCGGATACGACCTTGTCTCTGATGGCAATGCCGAAGGAGAAGGGTTTGGATCCGCCGAACGACCATCACCCAACGGAGGACTTGTTCACCATCAACATCCAGGTGAAGCACGAAGTGGTCGCAGCGACATTCGATCCCTGAAGTCAGAAGAATCTGGTCTCCGCTGGACTGGTTCGATGGCTTAGTTCGAAGACAACCACACACCCGCGACCATATCCGCTGGGTTAGTTTACATCCAACGTGAACCAACAGATTATGAGCCAGTGTGTGTTGAAGTTTGCGATCTCTGCACGATATATCGATGAGGTGCAATGCGATGTTGTCCCTATCGATATCTGTCAAGTGATCTTTGGGAGTCCGTATCTCTATGATCGAGACGCTCACTTCCATCGGCGAGTGCAAGAGTATGACCTCAGCAAAGACGGAGTTAAGTTGGTGATCAGTAAAGACATCCACGTCAACACTTCGAACTTGATTACCGCAAATCAAGCCAAACGAATTGTTAATGCATGTCACAAGTATGTGCTTGTCATGATTCGACCCATTGGTCAAAGTGAGGGTACTCGACCAACATTGTCATTAGCGTGCTGAGAGGATTCTAGTCATTTGTCGGGACTGCTAGAGAAATACAATGATCTGTTCAAGACTACCCATGGTCGTCCGCCGAAACGTCCAGTCAAGCACGAAATTCAGCTTGTGTCCGATGCGACACTGCCCAATTTGAGTATGTATCGCAACTCAATATTGGAGAATAAAGAGATCAAGAGACAACTTGGTGAGTTGCTGAACGATGGTGTCATTTAACTGAGTAGTTCACCTTGTGGATCTCCTCTGGTGTTAGTACCAAAGAAAGATGGGACTTGGCGTATGTGCATCGACTATCGAGCACTGAACAAGATCACCATCAAGAACCGGCCCCTTCCTCGTATTGATGACCTGCTAGACCAATTGAAGCATGCTGTTGTCTTCTCCAAATTGGATCTTAAGTCTGGATATCATCAAGTCAGCATCCGAGAGGAGGATATGTGGAAGACCGCGTTCAAAACGCGACAAGGTCTGTTCGAATGGCTGGTCATGCCGTTTGGTCTCTGCAACGCCCCGGCAACTTTCATGCGTCTTATGAATGATGTATTGAGACAGTTCATCGACGACTTTGTGATTGTGTACCTTGACGACATATTGGTTTATAGTCGTTCATGGGATGAGCACCTCATTCATGTCGAAAAGGTGTTCGAACAGCTTCGGCAACCGTAAGAAGTGCGAGTTCAGCCAACAAACTCTACTTTACCTCGGATTCATGGTCGGCAACAGTACGTTGCAAATCGATCCGGACAAGGTAAAACTTATTCGCGAATGGCCGTGACCACGAACAGTTACAGATGTGCGTAGTTTTGTCGGAACATGCCAATACCTTCGAAAGTTCATCCGACACTTCTCGATTATGGCTTCTCCATTGCATGCATTAACCAGGATCGATCAGAAGTTCGAGTGGACAGGGAAACATGAGGACACGTTTCTCCTGCTGAAAAGGAAGATCAGCGAGGCGCCTGTGTTAGCTTTGCTGAATCTCCAGAAACCATTCGAGCTAGAAACCGATGCCTCAGGTTATGCGACGGGCGCAGTGCTCATACAAGAAGGTCGACCAGTGGCATATAACTCCGAGTTATTCCAGGGAGCTCAGAAGAACTATCCAACTTATGATAAGGAGTTATGCGCACTGCATCAGGCTGTGAAACATTGGCAATGTTATCTCTTTGGTAAAGAGACTGTTGTCCACACTGACTATCAACCGTTGCAACATTTGCAAACTCAGTCCAAGCTACAGCAAGCTCGGCACATGAAGTGGATGTCGTATCTGCAGCAGTTTAATCTGGTCATTAAGTACAAGAAGGGCGTACACAACAAATTGGCAGACATGTTGTCGCGACCACCAGTTACGACCCTCTGTTTATCAGCGTTCATGCAGATTGAGCCCGCATGTCATGACGACTATGCCACTATGTACAGTGAAGACCCTGATTTTCAAACAGCACTGGCTAAGCTCGAAACAGGGAAACCTACGGAGTTCGTTCGTCGAGAAGGACTCTTGTACAAGGGCAAATTACTTTGCATACCTCGTGGAGCACCTCGAATTCAATGGATGCGAGAAGCGCACACATCGAAGGTACCTAGTCACTTTGGGGTTACAAGGACGTTGCAAAATCTTCACCGACATGTGTTCTGGCCGCGTATGCAACAAGATGTGGCTAGTTTTGTTAGAGGTTGTGGTCTCTGCAGCATCTCGAAACCGGCAAACCAAAAATTAGGTTTGTACACTCCTTTGCTAGTTCCATCGCGACCATGGGAGAGCATATCCATGGATTTCTTAGGAGGATAGCCAAAGATCCGACGTGGCAACAACTATCTATTCGTGGTCGTTGATCGGTTCTCCAAAATGATTGTTCTTATACCTTGTCGAAAGACTGTCACGGGAGAAGCAGCTCGGGTTTTCTTACAAAACGTTTGGACACACTTCTATTGAGCCTAATCGCGATACTCGGTTCCTTCGACACTTTTGGCGATGGCTTTGGACGATGTTGGACACCAAGCTGTACAGGAGTACTGCTTTTCATCCGCAAACTGGTGGTCAAACTGAGGTGGTAAATCGCACAGTCGTTCATCTCTTGAGAGGATATAACTCGAAGCACCCAAAGACTGGGATGAAAGCATACCGTACCTGCAGTTTGGTTTTATTCGAGCAGTCCATGGTTTGATTGGAAAGTCACCGTTTGAGGTCTGTTTAGGATTTCTACCACAGAGTCCATTCGACATGGAGTTTGTGATCCCTACCTCAGCACAGAACAACAAGGAAGCATCTGATCAGGATCGAGCACAAAAGTTCATGGAAGGTATTCAACGACTCCATCGTGAGGTTGAACAGAACTTGCTGAAAGCTCAACTCAAGTACAAGGCGTGACATGATCGGCACCAAGTTGATGCGCAATTTCAAGAAGGTGATATGGTATGGTTACATCTGAGTAAGGAGAGACTTAAAGGTGAAGGTAAGATACTCAAACCCATTCGTTATGGTCCATTACGGATTTTTCGGAAAGTGGGTAATAATGCTTGTCAGCTCGAGTTACCTCCATACATGGATATTTACTCGGTTGTCAATGTTGTGCACCTCAAACTCTGTGAGCCTTCAATGCTGGATGATAAGCCAGATACTATAGTACCATCTGTTGAAGACTTGGTCTATCAACGAGACGAACCTCTACGCGAAGATGTGATTCTAGAGAAGGTGACTACCACCCGCAGTGGCACCAAGGAGACTTTTCGAATCGATCGGAAAGATCATCGAGCACATGCGGCAAAGTGGTACACCAAAGAACATGGACAAGCCCAATTTCCACATCTCCAGTTTGATCGAGAGGTCACAACAGGGGTTGGCTCTGTAACATCCTTAGTTTTGGGGTGAAAAGTTTGTTTCTCAAAAATCATGCATACATATGTCTCTTCTAGATCAACCAAATCAGCCTCAGCTTTATTTTGTTCTAGCCCTAAAATCTCCAAAATCTATTATGTGACCCCAAGTCAAAATCTGACTTGCCAGATTTGATCTATCAGTTATCCTAAACCTAAAAGCTTTCAGAACCCGGATCCAATTCTATCTCTAAATTCCAGATTTATCAACTTCTTCTGTTTTCGAAAACAGAAATACCTTGTATTACCCAAATACCCTAAGTTTCAGAAATACAGATTTAATCCGAATCTTGACCAAGTTCAGACCAGATTATTCCTGGAATATGATCATGGGTATGTCAATACCTTAATCTAAAAAGTTGACAGCCAGATTTCATCATCTAGACTCTTTTCACAAATCAGTCCAAGAGTTATCGCAAATTAGTCCTTATCTGTTATTTGAAAACCCAGAAAGGCTAAAATCTCCAGATTAACTCCAAATTCAGAATTTCTTCGGCAAATCTTTTCTAGATGCTATTTGAAACAAGTTCTTCTTCTGCGCAGATTTCAAGATCTCATCCTAATTACTATAATTCGAAATCAATTGAAACTCAGATTCAATTACCCTAAGAATACCCTATTTTCAGTCCGTACCAAAGACTATTCAAATGTGCCAAATTTTATCAACTGTTCTTGCCAAATATTCTGTTGAATATAATCTGCCAGATCAGTGCAATCAAATTCAGCTTAAACCTTCCAAAACTCCAGATTCGCAGATCAGATTTTCTAAAAGCCAGAAAAGGCAAAATATTGCAAATCATCTTCACATTCAAATCTAATTCAGGGAACACCTTCCAAATGCTTTTCAACACAAATTCTTCTTTTATGAATATCTCAAAATCAAACCCTAAATCCCAGAATTCGAGATCAATAAGTTTCAGACTTATTTTACCCTAATCTACTCTGTTTTCAGTTCATATCAAAAGTCATCCAAATGTCTCAAACTTTATCTTCTAGCTGTGCTAAATCATCTATGGAATTAAGTATACCAAAACAGTAGAATCAATTCCAGATCAAACCTTCCAAATCTCCAGAATTACATTTCAGTCCAAATCAAGAATTGGAAATTGCAATCAAGCCCAAATTCGACCAGGCCGTTTGCTGTGCTCACGACCAGAGTTGCTGTGCTTGTGCGCCGTAGCTGCTCGTCGCCGGTGAGGCTTCGCCGCACTTGTGACCGTGCATGCCGGTGCGCACGTGTCCTCGCTCCAGCCGTGTCGTGGCAGCGCCACTGCAACGTCGACGACCAGCGCCTGCTCCCGCGCGCGACCAGCAGCCTTTTGTCAGCAATTCACTGCCACGTTGCCTTGCCGCGCCAATGTTGTCGCCACCGCTTGCTCCAGCTTGCCATGTCCCGATGAATCGACATGATGATCAACTGCAGAGCCGTTGTCGCCGTCGCATCACCGGTTAATGCTGTGTCTTCGCCGCTGATGCTCAGCACGCAACCCATCTCATCACAGCAGCCAATTACTTCGCTGTTTCCCCCTTGCAGCTTCGCCTGCCTATTTAAGCATCCCTGTACTCAGTAGCTCATTCACACCTCACTTGGAACCAGCAAAGCCTCAGATTTTCTGTCTTAGTCTTCTTCTCCGGCGAGACCAGCTCGAGGCCTCACGGTGACAGCCTCAACCGCAGCCTCAACCACCAAATTGACAGCACCAGTGAGTTCCCCTTATCTCTCTCATCGTGCTATACCACTTAATTGGATTTCCTTGCACCTTATCGCCGGCGATCACCGGAATTTTCTGAAACTCGAAGATTGCCCTGTTCCGGAAATGCCAGCCAAATTACCTCGATTTAGCTCTCGATCCTGTGGAAGAAAATGACCAGTGACTCATTTCCAGCAAGCCTATGCATCAATATCTCCAGATTGAGCTTCAATCGAAGCTTTCCCCAATTTTGAGCTTCTCCAGAAACCGGCGATCGTCGCCAGGCTTCTCCGGCCATCCTCCGGCCAAATTGATCGTCCAGGTACCTTCCCCTTATCTCTCTTTCACTCTCCAAGCTTGGAATTGAGTTCATTCGGCCTGAATCAAAAAGCCCTAAATTCTATGTCTTCTTCTCCGGCGTCGATCACCGGAAAACCTATTCCTGGCCGTTTCAGCTTCATCTACCTTGCCATTTAGGTGTGCCTCAACTTCCTGAGCATAATTGTCTTCTAGCCCGATCTTTGAAACTGTCCAGAATTCCAGATACAGCCATGCCAAGATTTTGACCAGTAGCTTCACTGTGCCGTGTCGCCACCACACTTCTCCTCCGAATTTCATCACTTTCCAGCCATCTTCTGCCCTAGATCCTGTTGAATGATTTGTTCCTGTTATCATTGCCTACCTCCCAGACAAAGTGGTGCATCATTTGGAGCACTAGATCAAAAGTTATGCCAAGCCCTAGTTTCCGGCCATGTCAAGATCAATGCCAGACTATGTCAGTCAGTGGCATTAGCCCTTTTCACTCCCTTCCAGATGTGCATTTTGGGCATAACTTTGTCCCTTAGATTCCTGAGGTTGTGATCAACATTTTCTTCTTCTATGACAACTTGATTTGAGCCCTTGAATTATAATTGCTGCTAAACTCTAGTTTTTGACACTATCCCAGTGCATGCCAGCCAATGGCATTGGCCTTGTTTACCCACTTCTGCTTGTGCATTTTGAAAGCCACTTTGTCCACTGAATTTGTAGAGTTATGATCTACATTTTCTTCTACTGTCATAACTTGAGATAAGCTCTCTAGTTTTCCTTGAAGTTATGTCAGATTCTTGATCCGAATGTCAATCTGCTGACATTCACTGTTTTTGATTAAACCAACCACAAAACTGATGTTCTTATTGTAACCTTGAGATCCTAAGAGCATCTAACACCCATCCTTAGCCAAATCCTTGAAACCCTAGATCTCACCTCAGTTCAGCTTACAATCTCAATTATCTCCAGTATCGTTCAGTTATCCTTGTTAAGCATATCTACATATAGATCCTAAATCATTTTAATATATAAGTAATATTTGTGTGTATTGTTTGTTTGTCGTCGAGCAGATCCAGAAGCTGAGATCGAGGACTTCGCTGTTGACCCGTCATCAACTGCTGTTTCTTACGACGCGGAAGGCAAGTCATATCCTTGGTCATCTTGAACCTATATTTTAAATGTTGCTAAAACATAACCTTGAATATAGGCAATATTGCATGTGAAAGATTGAGAATGGTTGATTTATGAATTGGCAGTACTAGACTGGTTATCTGTGAAATGTGAAATAAACAAGTTTTGAGCCATGAACTATTATATGTATTTATATGCTTATATTCATGAAATAAAACCCCTAGCCGTGACCAGAAAAATGGTATGGAATGGTGGTAGCACTGGAGGTGCTAGACTGCAAAGGAATGCAGGCACTGAAGGTGCAGGGTTGTGGATGGTCTGGTCACTGGCATATAAGGACTAGAACCTTGTGTTGTGCGTCTAGTGGCATGAACAACGTGCTAACCGCAAGCCTGGTATGGGACAGGCCTGAACAAGTACTTATGTGGATCGCACATGAAACCCCTGCATGAGATGTGTTGTGATGATTGATTTGGAGGCTGACTCCCACTATCACTGAAGGTGATCTGATATTTGACCCAGTAATGGGAAAATGAGGTAGGGTGGAGGTTATGATACAGCCTACCACAACTGTGTTTCGCGGAGAGCCACAGGGTCAGGGGTGAATTGTGAGTGAGACATAACAAAAGTTCTTGTTATCTCCACCTTGCCACTCACACATGGTTGTGAGGAGGGGTCTAATCATTTTGATAGGATGGGCTTGAAAGTGGAATATCTTGCGGGTAAATTGGTACCTCTCTGCAGAGTTAAAAACGTATTCGAATACTCCGAGCTCCCGGGTTTATAGGAGTCTGCTGCGGTGGATTAAATCCACGGGGTGTGACACAAGTATTATTTCCTAAATAAAATATGTTTTAATCAAGATTACCCAAATGACATGTGTTGTCATGATAAGGAGTGCTGCCGTGGGCTGTCGTGTGTCGACGTGTCGCGGTAGTGCTATAATCTAGTGAACATGAATGATGATGTTATATTATGAAAAGTGCTGCCCTGAGATGAGGTACGAAAGAAAAAGATTATTTTACAAATATCCATAATTCTTGACTAGTCTAGGTTCATGTTATCACTACTATATGTATCTACTCTTACCTATGACTTGCTGAGTACGTAAGTGCTCACTCTTGCAACCTACAAATCAATAGGCGGAGCGATCAACAATCGAGATGAAGACGTGGAGAACTTCTTGGATCCAGAAGGAGGAGCGTCAGTCCCGTCATTTCCCTGATGTGTGTTGTTCTGCCGTCCACTTCTCTTTGTGGGTGGGTCACCTATCTTCTGCTGTGTAGATGTTATTTTGCTAAACCATGTATGCCGTGAAGGCATTGTAATCTTCTTATGTAATATCAAGGCCAGCAGGCCACACTGCTTAACTATTTTGTAAGTTACTCTGTTGCAATGTGAATATACTCCTGTGCTTGACTTATCCTGGGACGTCAAGGGTATGTGTATGCTATGCATATATGGGACTAGCTGCAGCGAGCTAGGTCTCTACAGGAGTAGTCGTAGTCCCAGTTTCGGGGCGCGACAGGCTCCTTCTCAACAAGGGAGTCATCATCTGGGAGGATCTTCAAGTCCTGATCGCATACGGCTTCGTAACCTTAACCGTGTTCGGAAAGGATTCACAACCATGGATTGGTTCGCGACCAGGAAAAGGAATATGTTCCATGTTCGGAATTGTAATCCGATCCAAATATGTATAACTAAGCTTATCTGTTTAGGCTTAGTTAGTTAAGTGAGTCTAATACGTTTAGGTTATTGAGTTTGATACATACTCATACGATTGGACTATAAATACCTTGTAATAGGTCTAGTTTAGATCATCGAAAGAGTCATAAAAACTTATTTGAGTTTTAGACACTTATAATTCCTTCGACATAGGCAAGTGTGTCTAATGTTTGACGTATAAACCCCTCTTTGAAATAAAGAGTTGTGCAATTACTTTGGGTTTCGGTATTTCTGAATAAGATCCCGTTATTGCGCATATTAGAATCTAGGCGAGCCTAGTGCGAAAACCAAGACTAGGTCTCAAAGAGATCAATTTTACAACAAACAAGGTTAATTTCTGTTTTAAGTACATGAATGCTTTACTTTCCAATAGTATGTTGGAAGAAAATGAGTAGATATAACCTAATCTCTTGAAAGACTTCTTTGTTTGTATATCATGTGCAACCCTTGTCACCCAAGGAGATTATGCTTAGATTGTGCTTATATTTAAATGCATGCTTTGAGTGTTGAATGGTCAATTATATGATAAACATGTTTGAAAACCCCTTTGGTGAAAGAAAATGTGAATTAGAATTGATGATAGTATGGTTTGACTGGTTGGCTACTGTGTGCGCATTGGGTATGTGAATGTCTCCTCACTATTAATTCATAAGGACAAGAACCTTGTGTTGTGCCTCTATGCGCCATGAAAAACATAGCAACCACTTGCTTGGTATGGGACAGGCACAACTTAGTAGTTTTTTGGTATTAACAATTCCATGCATGGTTTGTCGGTCCGGTTTCTCGCGTCGAAACTGGTGGGGCGCAGTTCGTCCATGAGTGATGTGAGATCAAAAAAATTATGAGAGGATAAAGTGGATAGAAGGAAGTCGCCCTACGCCTGATTATGTCGTGCGCGGCTGTAATCATAAGGTCATATGTTTTGCGAGGACACAGACCAAAGGCTAGGAAGTAAGGCAGTGGGGAGGACCCACAACAGTACTTGAGACTTAATTGTCTATTTACCGGGTGGGGATACTGTTAATACTGGACTGCAAAAGTATTGTGTGTTCTCGGCCTTCTCAGATGCGTAAAAGTCGCATGGAGCTGATCCGAGTTGAAAGCCGAGTGAAGAAGTGGATTTAAAAAGAGGTACACCTTTGCAAAGTATAAGAAAAGTATTAGATACTCTGTACTCCCAGGTCATGGAGTATGTTCACGGTGGATTTATCCATGCAGTTCAGCACAAGTAATATTTGGAATGTTTTCATAATGTGGGTTGATAAAAGTGATAACTGATGGAAGACCATCAGACATAATGATTTTTAAAGTATAACTTAAGATTTCAAAGTATTGCTTTTGAAACTAAAAGCTTTTCTTTATAACTTTAGAGTGAAAATCTATTCTATTCTTACAAATAAAACTAAGACCTCATTCCTTGAGAACCCCTCATCTATACACCTGCATTCTTGTAATGAGACTTGCTGAGCACACAAGTTCAGAAGAAAGGATTCAAGGATCTTGATTCCTTTGGCCTTGAGCACCAAGAAGAGGAAGCAACCTCTCCAGGTGATCGATTCGAGCTTCTCGGAGGGTCATCTGCCAAGTTGAGTCCGATGTGGTGAAGGCCCGAGCCGAACCGCTGCAGAAGGAAAGTGGAAATGAAGACCCTTGTGGTTGCTTTTTGTGCTATTTTCTGTGTTCGGTACTTCGATACCGATTCTTGATTTTGAAAAACTCTCTACTTTTGTATCAACTTTCATTAATGCCATCCCTGGCATTATGATATTGTAATAGTGGTCCTCGTGACCTTGTACTTGTTTTATCTACCTGCTTTACTGTTTAAAGTAAATCCTGTTGTTATGAGCTTGTGATGTACCTTTCTGAGTGCAACCCACCTGGACGGTTGCCACCAGATTCCTCAAATGAGGGTCCCACAGAAGATGGTATCAGAGTAATAGCTTGACTGTAGGTCGTGACCCTTCTATAGACATTGGCGTCCCTAGGACAGAAAATCGCTAGTTTATTTGACTAAAATCTAACTACGAAAATCTAATTTGTCTAAGAAAAGTATGTTATATGGTTATTCTTTTCGATTATTTGAAAATTCTTTAAATATTATTTCCAACTTTTAGGTGTTTTGCGTTATGTCCCCTTAGACGGTTTTCGTGTTTCAGTGGTATTCTACGAGATCCCAGAATGTGGAGTTGGACCTGATGAACGCGGATGAAGATCAGGAGGAGGACTCAGAAGAGGTAGAGCCTTGTGGTTCTTCCAATGCCGACGTGTGATCTCAGACTTTCCCTGCTTTAACCTTTTGTGCCTAACCACAGCAGACGTTAGATATTTTATGTAGTAGTTTCTTGTCATAGTGTGTGTTGGTTGATAAATATTACGGTAAGCCGTAGAGGCAAAACTATGTATTTTATGAAAAGTTAATTTACGAAAAACATCTTGTACTTTCCAATCCTTGTCTCATGGATTGATCTCAGCTTTCCGCTTGTACCCCATCTGTGTTTCCCTCCGAGTCAGTAATCATTTCTTTGACCTCCTGCCAGAGCAAAATGGTTAACACTAAAGGAAGATCTCATGGCAGAGAACTCGAGGAAGATACCAGTGACATGAGGAACACATCTGGAAGAAGTGTCCGGATCATCAACTTCGATGCAACAAGGAGGAATTACCAATGATATGTTGATATGGATGGAATGGAGTAGACATCAGGCAATGGTCGTACAAAACCAAATCTTGGAGCAAGATTAATCAATTTTTAGAGGACGCGCCTTCTGACCTTCTCAAGTAATGAGATATCTCGCACCAGCTCACAATTTTGTCAGAAATGTTCTGTCACCCAGAGGAGGAAGAATTTAAATCAGCAAGGGAAGAGGAATACTAACTACAGGATGAGACCAACTCAACTTTGCGTCTGCAGTTGAAGCTAGAGAAGCGTCTGACGTTGTGATCGGTAGAATTCTATTTCACTCTAAGCGCTCTGTTACTTTGTTTAATTCGGGTGCCACTCATTCAATTGTGTCAAGGTCTTTTTCTTTGGGAAATGAACTATCTGTGTCTGCACTAGAACCTCCTATTCTAATCCAATCCCCTGGAGCTAGAATGCCAATCAAATCCATCTGTAGAAATATTGCCTTTTGTATCGGCAACCTATAATTCCTGGCAGATTTGCTAGTTCTGAATCTTCAAGGGCTAGACATCATTCTTGGAATGGATTGGCTAGCAAAACACAAAGGCCAGATAGATTGTGAGAAGAAGACCATCGCTTTAACCAACACCGAAGGAAAACAAGTCACATTCTGCGCAAAAAGATCTCCACTGATCAACCGTATAGACAGCTTGAACAATGTTGAAGAGATCAAAGTCGAGGATGTCCCAGTAGTCAAGGAGTACCCGGAAGTTTTTCCTGAAGAACTCCCTGGAATGCCACCAGACCGGGATATAGAGTTTGCCATTGAGCTGGAACCGAGATCAGCTCCATACGCAAGGAAACTTGCACATATGACGAGCCAAGAACAGGAAGAGCTAAGAAAGCAAGTGGAAGAATTGGAAGAAAAAAGATTCATCAGAACAAGTTCTTCACCTTGGGGAGCCCCAGTGCTCTTCGCCAAGAAGAAAGATGGCGGTCTACGACTTTGTATCAACTACCGGAAGTTTAATGATATGACGATCAAAAACAAGTACCCTCTGTCAAGGATCGATGATCTCTTTGATCAACTCAGAGAAGCAAAAATATTTTCAAGGATCAACTTGAGATCTGGTTATCATCAAGTAAAGATTCGTGAAGAGGATATCCCAAAGACTGCATTCATAACAAGATATGGATTATATGAGTTTATAGTGATGCCATTCAGACTAACGAATGCACCAGCAGTATTCATGAACCTGATGAATAAAGTCCTCATGAAATATCTAGAAAAGTTCATTATTGTGTTTGTAGATGATATTCTCATTTTCTCCAAGACGGAAGAAGAGCATGTTCAGCATCTCAGACTAGTGCTCAAGAAGATGGCAGACCATCAGTTGTATGCCAAGTTTGATAAGTGTGCCTTTTGGTTAAAAGAGATTTCCCTCCTAGGCCACATCATTTCGGGCGAAGGAATATTCATGGACCCGTCAAAGATCCAAGCTGTAATGGAATGGAAACAACAGGAAACAGTGACGGAAGTGAGAAGTTTCTTAGAGCAGCTGGCTACTACAGACGATTTGTTGAAGGATTCTCCAGGATCACTAAACCACTTACGCAATTGCTCGAGAAGAACGGCACTTTTAATTGGACTAAAGAATGTGAGAGGAGCTTTCAAGTGCTGAAGAAGTGTTGACAACAAGAAAAGCTTTAAAGTTATATTGTGACGCATCAAAACAAGGACTACGCTGTGTCCTGATGCAACAAAGGAGAGTCGTGGCATATGCTTCTAGACAGTTGCGACCACACGAAGAGAATTATCCTACCCATGATTTGGAGTTAGCCGCTGTTGTACATGCACTGAAGATTTGGCGACACTACCTCTTAGGAAACAAATGTGAAATATATACTGATCACAAGAGCTTGAAGTACATCTTGACGCAACAAGACTTGAACGTGAGGCAACGAAGGTGGTTGGAACTCATCAAGGATTATAACCTTGGAATACATTACCACCCTGGCAAAGCAAATGTGGTAGCAGACACTTTGAGCAAAAAGTCCTACTGTAGCCAAGTAAATAATTTGGGATTACCACCCCAACTGCTCAAGGATTTTGAGAAACTGCATTTGGAAGTTGTTAACCAAGGAACTATCGCCACCTTGAAGGTAGAATGTGGACCGAAGACTCAGATTCAGAAAACTCAAGTAATAGACCCAAATATTCAAGAACTGAAGGAGGACATGAAGAGTGGATGCGCAACTAATTTCAAAGAGGATGAACAAGGAATCTTATGGCACTATGACCATATCTGTATTCCAAACTGCAAGGAAATCAAAGATTTAATATTACATGAAGCTCATCATACCCCTCACTCCATACACCCAAGAAGTACAAGGATGTAAAGAGACATGAAGAACCAATTTAGGTGGAGTGGAATGAAGAAGGAAATTACTAAATTTGTAGTATCTTGTGACACTTGTCAAAGAATATCAAAAGCCTGCAGAACCATTACAACCCCTACCAACCCTTGAGTGGAAGTGGAATGGAATTGGAATGGATTTCACACAAGAGGATTACCAAGAACCCAGAAAGGTCATGATTCCATATGGGTCATAGTGGATAGACTGACAAAGGTAGCTCACTTTCTACAAGTAAAGACCTAGTACAAGACTAGACAACTAGCGGAGTTTCATCTCAACAGGATTGTCGTTTTGCATGGAGTCAGATAGAGGACCCCAGTTTGTATCAAAGTTCTGGGAAGAACTACAACAAACATTAGGTACAAGATTAAAGTTCAGTACCGCTTACCACCCACGGATGGGAGAACAGATTGAAAGAGTAAATCAAATACTGGAGACATGTCAAAAGCAAGTGCTTTGGATTATGGAAATTCTTGGAAACTGTTCCTACCATATGCTGAGTTCACATACAACAACACTTATCAAGCAAGTTTGCAAATGGCACCCTATGAAGCACTCTATGGAAGAAAATACTGCATCGAAGTGGGCCAAAAATAATTTTTAGGACCGCGACTGGTGGAAGAGGCAGCAACCCATGTAAAGATCCTTCGAGAAAGAATGAAAACGGCTCAGTCTCAGCAGAAAAACTACATCAACAACAGAAGAAGGGAATTATCTTTCAAAAAAGGTGGTTACGTATATCTCGAGGTAACACCTTACAAAGGAGTACTCGATTCCAGATGAAGGGAAAGTGAAGCCCAAGATACGTTCGACCCTACAAGATTCTAGAAAAACAAGGAGAGGTAGCATACAAATTGGAGCTACTACTCGAACTAGCAGGAGTTCATGATGTTTTCCATGTGTCTCAATTGAGGAAGTGCCTGAAGAAGCCAACAAAGCAGATATCTCCTAAGGAAGTAGAAGTTCAATCAGACTTATCCTACCCAGAATACCCCATCAAGATACTTAAGGTCAGCGTAAGGAAATTGAAATCAAGGACCATTCGATTCTGCAGAGTCCAATGGAATAACCATTCAGGGGAAGAATCGACATGGGAAAGGGAAGAAGGACTACATCAAGATTTCCCTTACATGTTTTCAGACCTACAAGAATCTCGAGGATGAGATTGTTTTTAAGGAGGTTAGGTTGTAACGCCCCTATTTTTCTCAAATCCTAGCTTGCCTCGTCTCTCTCTATTTCAGGATGAGATCCCAGTTGTGCCAGTATCTTACCCCAAAAATTTGACAGCCAAGTTCTTTAGTTCAGACCATTTTCGCAAATCAGCCCAAAAGTATCGCGGTTTAGTCTTTTTCAGATTTACCCAAAACCCTAAGAAGGCTAAAATCCGCATCTCATCTCCAAACTTTGATCTGATTAATGAATATCTCCCCTTCACTTTTTTGAACATTTTTCCCTTCTGAAAGAATTTCAAAATCTCAACCGAAACCCTAGTTTCAGCCTCGCCAAAGTTTCAAAAACCTAATTACCTTGTTTACCCTAAATCGCCCTATTTTCGAATTGTGCCGAAAATCACCAAATATCTCAATTTGATCAAACCTCCTACTGAATGAGTTCCTGGAGTAAAGTTACTCTTATCTATGAAATAAGAACTCAAATCAACCCTCCCAATTTCCAGATTTGCAAACTGGTCCATGTCCCTAGCAAAGATCATCACAGATCAGTGCCTGGAGCAGGTTTCTGAAACTGCAAATCAGTCCTAGCTTTCCTTTTCAGCCCTTTTTGACCAGCCCCTGGTCGTTGCTCTCAACCAGAGCTCTAGCCGTTGCGACCAGATCCCCACCGTGTTTTCTCGCAGTGTTTCCTCGTCACCGGCCATTTTCTTCAGTCGCCTATGCTGGTGACCGGTTGAGCCACCCCGCTCGCACTTGCCAACAACCAAAACCTCGCTGAGACCAGTGGTTAAACGCTTGCGCTCCAGCACCAATTTCGCACGCGCGCCCGTGGCATTTGTTGTTGCATTGCGTACGTGTCATTGCCGGAGCTGCGTTGCTGCCTCTGCATATGCAGCATCCCAAACCCAGTTCCAACTCGCCCCCGACAACGCTGGCAAGGCTGCTGCACAGCCCGCGCACATCATGTCGTCATTCGCCGTTGTCGCGCCTGTGCCCGGCCATCCTTGTCCCGGGCACGATTTTCCCCTTTGTTTCCCCTCGCTAACTCCAACTCATAGCCTATTTAAAACCCCCTGTGCCGGGAAAACTCCAAACTACCAAAATTTGGCTAAGTCCCGAAACCTAGCTGCTTCCCTCTTCTTCCCCGGCGAGCTGTTTTTGAGGCCGCCGTCGCCAGAGCAATTCACAACCCCTCATTCCAATCCAACTTCACCAGTAAGCTTCCCTTATCACCTTCTCTGTGTCATAGCACTTAATTGGCCCCGGCGAAGCCTAGCGCCGGCGATCACCGGATCTCCCCTTTTCCCCTGTTCTTCCAATGCTGAGTGATTTAAACCGAATTGGCCTTCATGCTAGTAGAACAAAGTGATCAGTGAGCTATGTAGAGTAAGCTTGTAAGATCAAAACCTTCAGTTTTGCCCAGATAGAAGAACCCCCAATTTGGAATTTCATCTGTTCACTGGATCTCGTCGCCGAGTTTCTCTGGTAATCTTCTAGCCTATTTAACCACTCGAGTAGCTTCCTGATACCCCTCAGCTACTCCACAAGCCTTGGAATCGAGCTCAGATGCTTTAAATAAAAAACGCCCAATTTCTGTGTCTTTGTCTCCGGCGCAGTTCACCGGAGTTTGCTTCCAGGGTGATCCAGCCAATTCCACCTTGTCCCTTAGCTTGGCCTCAACCTCCTGAGAGTTTCCTTCCACTATCCCAATCGCTGAATCTGCCCAGATCGTTAGATATGCCCTTGTCAAGCTTCTGTCCAGAACTGTGTCTGTGCCGTGTCGCCACTGCAGTTCGTCACCGTCGTTCATCGCCGTCCAGCCATATCTTGCCATGAAACCACCTGCATTGTGTTTCTGGCATCCACGCCCAGATCGAAGTCCAGAATCAAATATAATGCTTTGCCCTAGTTTTTAACATTATCAGTCCAGTGTCAGAGCATGTCAGCCACTGACATTAGCCATTTTTGACCCCTTTAGGTTGAGCAATTTAAATACCACTTTGTCCACTAGATTCGACGAGTTGTGCTCTACAACTTTCTTTTCTATTACTTCTCCAGAAAACCTACCAAAAACCAACTTAAGGCTATGTCTAGCCGTGGACCGAATGTCGGCCTTTCGACGTTCAAGTCCTTTTGAGCCCATCTCTTCAATCAGCACTCAAGTGGCTTTGTCCAAACCTTTCCCCTTGCATGCATGATATATTTACTTATTATTTTCTATTGAAACTATTTTTGTATGCTTTTATAGCGTGTGTGTTGTGTTGCTTGTGTCCACCGTAGAGCCCGAAGTTGAAGGAGCGGAAAGAGTCTTCAAAGATTTGTCCGAGCAACTGGACCCAGCATTGCAAGGCAAGTCTCACCCCCTTGACCATGTCTCGCGCAATATTTTACAACAAACTAGGTTAATTCCTGTTTTAAGTATATGCATGCTTTACTTTCAAATACTATGTTGGAAGAAAATGGGTAGATATAACCTAATCTCTTGAAAGACTTCTTTGTTTGTATATCCTGTGCAACCCTTCTCACCCTAGGAGATTATGCTTAGATTGTGCTTATATTTAAATACATGCGTTGAGTGTTGATTGGTCAATTATACGATAAACATGTTTGAAAACCCCTTTTGTGAAAGAAAATGTGAATTAGAATTGATAGTGAGGATGGTTTGACTGGTTGGCTACTGTGTGTGTATTGGGTATGTGAATGTCTCCTCACTATTAATTCATAAGGACAAGAACCTTGTGTTGTACCTCTATGCGCCATGAAAAACGTACCAACCACTTGCCTGGTATGGGACAGGCACAACTTAGTAGCTTTTTGGTATTAATAGTTCCCTGCATGGTTTGTCGGTCCAGTTTCTCGCGTGGAAACTGGTGGGGCGCAGTTCATCCATGAGTGATGTGAGATCAGAAAAATTATGAGAGGATAAGGTGGATAGAAGGAAGTCACCCTATGCCTGATTAAGTCGTGCGCGGCTGTAATCATAAGGTCATATGTCTTGTGAGGACACAGACCAAAGGCTAGGAAGTAAGGTAGTGGGGAGGACCCACAACGGTACTTGAGAGTTAATTGTCTATTTACTAGGCGGGGATACTGTTAATACTGGACTGCAAAAGTATTGTGTGATCTCGGCCTTCTCAGATGCGTAAAAGTCGCATGGAGCTGATCTGAGTTGAAAGCCGAGTGAAGTAGTGGATTTAAAAAGAGGTACACCTTTGCAAAGTATAAGAAAAGTATCAGATACTCTGTACTCCCAGGTCATGGAGTATGTTCGCGGTGGATTTATCCATGCAGTTCAGCACAAGTAATATTTGGAATGTTTTCATAATGTGGGTTGATAAAAGTGATAACTGATGGAAGACCATCAGACATAATGATTTTTAAAGTATAACTTAAGATTTCAAAGTATTGCTTTTGAAACTAAAAGCTTTTCTTTATAACTTTAGAGTGAAAATCTATTCTATTCTTACAAATAAAACTAAGACCTCATTCCTTGGGAACCCCTCATCTATATACCTGCATTCTTGTAACGAGATTTTCTGAGCATCGTGTAAAAACATGCTCACCCTTGCCTTTGCACACAAGTTCAGAAGAAAGGATTCAAGGATCCTGATTCCTTTGGCCTTGAGCACCAAGAAAAGGAAGGAACCTCTCTAGGTGATTCGAGCTTCTAGGAGGGTCATGTGCCAAGTTGAGTCCGATGTGGTGAAGGCCTGAGCCGGACCGCTGCAGAAGGAAAGTGGAAATGAAGACCCTTGTGGTTGCTTTTTGTGTTATTTTCTGTGTTCGGTACTTCGATACTGATTCTTGATTTTGAAAAACTCTCTACTTTTGTATCAACTTTAATTAATGCCATCCTGGGCATTATGATATTGTAATAGTGGTCCTCGTGACCTTGAACTTGTTTTATCTACCTGCTTTACTATTTAAAGTAAATCTTGTTGTTATGAGCTTGTGATGTACCTTTCTGAGTGCAACCTACCTGGGCCGTTGCCACCGAATTCCTCAAATGAGGGTCCCACACCTGTCATCGGGCAACCGGCGGCACCCGGGATGGTCCTTGGGTTCCCTTTTCCGCGGACTAACGGCGGCGCTCAGGGCGTGTCACCTGGGGTGCCAGTCACCGGGCAAACGGCGGCACCCAGGACGGGTCACCGGGCGCGCCTATCAGCGGGCAAATATCGGCGCCCGGGTTGGGTCACTGGGGGCCCTTGTCCCCGGGCCAACGGCGGCCCCCGGGACGGGTCACCGGGGGCCCTTTTCCCTGGGCTAACAATGGTGCCCAGGGCGGGCGCCAGGGGTGCCAGTCACCGGGCAAGCGGTGGTGCCCGAGACGGGTCACAGGACGCCCCTGTCAATGGGCAACTGGCGGTGCCCGGGACGGGTCACCGGGGGCCCTTATCCCTGGTCCAACGACAGTGCCCAGGACTTGGTCCCCGGGCACTTCTCACCAGGCCAGTGCTGGCGCCCAGGACGGGTCATCGGGGGCCCTTTTCCCCGGGCTAACTGCGGCGCCCGGGGTGGGCACCGGCGGTGGCAGTCATCGGGCAAACGGCGGTGCTCGGAACGGGTCACCGGGGGCCCTTGTCCACGGCAAACGGCGGGGCAAGGGACATGGTCCCCAGGGCACTTCTCACCGGGCCAGTGGCGGCGCCCCGGACATAGTCCCGGGGGCGCTATCACCGGGACTGATCAGGTGGAGATTTCCCCCGACAATATCGCATCTTGCCACATCCTGTCTGTTTGGAAACATAGATGTCACAAGTGATGATATTTTCGGGACCCCTGTGTCTAGTGCGTTGCCGAGCTCCTCAAGATTCGGTGCAGCACCTACCATGGAGGTCGGGGGAGACACAGGTGCGAGCACAATGACTGAGGTAACCTCTCGGGCCATTGTGGAGGAAATAATTGCGGACCTCCACTCTCAAGGGATGGAAACCGCAGCTTTGACCACAGGAGCTCGCCAGCAAGAACAATCATTTGTTGCTCCTATTGTCAAGGAAAGAACTACTCTTGAGGTTCAACCTTCGAGTGAACCCGAGGATACCTCTTTTAGCAATTTTATAGAGGTAAGTAAAAACTCTTTTAGCTTTTCTGGAATCGCAAATCTTAGGAATGTTCAAGTCTAAACAGCAATGTTTCACTGTGTTTCAGGATCTAACCCGCGTGGTGATCAAGTCAAAAGCTTTAGTGAAGCATATTGAGGGCGCGCAATGGGAGATCAATTGGCTACAACAGTAAGTATCTGTATCTTCTTTATACCAACTTGAATTT
The DNA here is from genome assembly GCA_019359835.1 of Pharus latifolius. Lineage (NCBI taxonomy): Eukaryota > Viridiplantae > Streptophyta > Magnoliopsida > Poales > Poaceae > Pharus > Pharus latifolius. Next base: position 69,380,033 of record CM033322.1, read on the forward strand.
CATCTAAGTATAACAACTGCCTTCTTTGTCACAGGGAAAATGCCTCCTTGACAAAAAGCATGGCTGATCGGCAAAACCAGGAAGAAGCTGCGGTTGCAAGATTTTCTTCTATGGGGAAGGAACTTCATGAGGTGCAGTCAAAGTTTTCCTATAAATTTACTTCCAACAAGAAGAAATGATTTCTTTGCATGAACCTTTGTAACAATTGACTACTTGGCTCATGCAGTACAAGAGGATCAGATAAGCTCTCTTTCAAAAGAGAATAATGACCTTCATGTGACCATTGAGCTTCAAAACTCAAAGATTGACACTACTTGCGAGGAAAATAAGACCTTAAAGGCGACAATCTCATCTTGCAGAAGCGTTCAATCGGAGATCTTAAGAAAACTAAAGATGGTTGCGAATTTGCTGAAGGCAGATATAATTGAGCCTCAAAAGGACAACTTAAGCCTTAGCGATTCATGCAAACTGGTGGCGGCAGAAGCCGAGTCACTTCTCGAGTATCTTCCTGAAGATACAAAACGGCAAGAAGAGGAAGTAAAGACCAATGTAAGATCTGTAGCCTCTGCCATTCTATGCAAATTGAGACTTCACCATGGCCCAAGTTTGAACTTGAATCTGATGGAGGGGGATGCAGAAATCAAGAGTGAAGATCAGCTTGAAGCCATCTTGGAAGAAGTCAAGACTCTAATTGAAGGTATTTTGAAGGAACAGGGCTTATTGTAACTCAGTGTAATGAACAATGATCCTCTATGTGAATTGTACCTGTATACATACAATGATGATCGAAAATGTGCAAATTCATGCCTTATATCTTTTGGGAAAAATGTACTCAATTTCATTTCTCATTATGTCCATATTCCTATAGCCCCCTCCTGAGATCATTCATACTGAAGGCACGGTATTATAATCTTTGGAGTAATATGGGCAATTGACGATCATGAAATATCTGGCGAGTTCCTTATATGTTGAGAACGGTTTATAAAGGAATGTCTTGACCGAGATACGATCATTTGGCCGCACCAATACTAATCTTAATACAATTCCTAGGTTTATTACGAACTGGCAACCCCTCGGATGATCAGAAACATACTAGTATGTCCCGTATGCATTTACAAATGACTTATTCAGGGATGTCTTATCTAGATACGACCATGAGATCGGCCAGCGAATCCAACTAGGATATCATATTAAGATGATCATCGAAGACCAGCCCCCAAGCATAGCTCGGTCAGAATGGGACAAAAGAAATTAAACCATAACATAGTGCGAAGAAAACTACACATAATTTTTTTATCAAAATCATGCTAATTGAAAAGGATAAAAGAAATGGAAAACTTACACATAGAACTTATGTAATTGATCTATATTCCAAGTATTGGACAAGATCCTTCCATCCTCCACCGCTAATCGGGTTGATCCTGGTCGCGGTACTGAGACCACAGTATAAGGGCCTTCCCTGATCCGTTTGAGACCTAGCCTTGGTTTTCGCACTAGGCTCGCCCAGATTCTAATATGCGGAATAACGGGATCTTATTCAGAAATACCGAAACCCAAAGTAATTGCACAACTCTTTATTTCAAAGAGGGCTTACACGTCGAACGTTAGGCACACTTGCCTACATCAAAGGAACTATAAGTGTTTAAAACTCAAATAAGTTCTATGACTTTTTCGATGATTTAAACTAGACCTATTACAAGGTATTTATAGTCCAATCGTATGAGTACATATCATACTTAATAACTTAAACGTATTAGACTCATATAACTAACTAACTAATCCTAAACAGATAAGCTTAGTTATATATATTCGGATCGGATTACAATTCCGAACAAAGAACAAATTCCTTTTCATGGTCGCGAACCAATCCATGGTCGCGAAACCTTTCCGAACACGGTTAAGGTCGCGAAGCCGTATGCGATCAGGACTTGGTCGCAAATCGGTATGCGATCAGGACTTGGTCGCGAATCCGTATGCGATCAGGACTTGAAGATCCTCTTGGATCAAGACTCCCTTGTTGAGAAGGAGCCAATCCCTGTTGCGACCTCTCGATCAAACTGGAGACGTGGAAATTGGGCTTGTCCATGTTCTTTGGTGTACCACTTTGCCGCACGTGCTCGTTGATCTTTCCGACTGATTCGAAAAGTCTCCTTGGTGCCACTGTTGGTGGTAGTCACCTTCTTCTCCAGAATCACATCTTCACGTAGAGGTTCGTCTCGTTGATAGACCAAGTCTTCAACAGATGGTACTATGGTAGCTGGCTCATCATCCGGCATTAAAGGCTCAAAGAGTTTGAGGTGCTCAACATTGAAAACCGAGTAAATATCCATGTATGGAGGTAACTCGAGCTGACAAGCATTATTACCCACTTTCCACAAAATCTGAAAAGGACCATAACGAATGGGTTTGAGTTTCTTACCTTCACCTTTATCTCTCTCCTTACTTAGATGTAACCATACCATATCACTTTCTTGAAATTGCGCAACAACTCAGTGCCGATCATGTCGCGCCTTGTACTTGAGTTGAGCTTTCAGCAAGTTCTGTTCAACCTCACGATGGAGTCGTCGAATACCTTCCAGGAACTTTTGTGCTCGATCCTAATCAGATGCTTCCATGTTGTTTTGTGCTGAGGTAGGGATCACAAACTCCATGTCGAATGGACTCTGTGGTAGAAATCCTAAACAGACCTCAAACGGTGACTTTCCAATCAAACCATGCACTGCTCGAATAAAACCAAACTGCAGGTACGGTATGCTTTCATCCCAGTCTTCGGGTGCTTCGAGTTATATCCTCTCAAGAGATGAACGACTGTGCGATTTACCACCTCAGTTTGACCACCAGTTTGTAGATGAAAAGCAGTACTCCTCTTCAGCTTGGTGTCCATCATCGTCCAGAGCGATCGCCAAAAGTGTCGAAGGAACCGAGTATCGCGATCAGACACAATAGAAGTCGGCAGTCCGAGCTGTGTCCAAACGTTTTGAAAGAAAACCCGAGCTGCTTCTTCTCCCGTGATAGTATTTCGACAAGGTATAAGAACAATCATTTTGGAGAACCGATCAACGACCACGAATAGATAGTCATTGCCACATCGGCTCTTAGGCAATCCTCCGAAGAAATCCATGGATATGCTCTCCCATGGTCGTGATGGAACTGGCAAAGGAGTGTACAAACCTAATTTTCGGTTCACCGGTTTCGAGATGCTGCAGAGACCACAGCCTCGAACAAAACTAGCCACATCTTGTTGTATACGCAGCCAGAACACATGTCAGTGAAGATTTTGCAACGTCTTTGTAACTCCAAAGTGACCAGCTACCTTCGATGTGTGCGCTTCTCGCATCCATTGAATTCGAGGTGCTCTACGAGGTATGCAAAGTAAATTGCCCTTGTACAAGAGTCCTTCTCGACGAACGAACTCTGTAGGGTTCCCTGTTTCGACCTCAGTCAATGCTGTTTGAAAATCAGGGTCTTCACTGTACATATTGGTATAGTCATCATGACATGAGGGCTCAATCTGCATGAATGCTGATAAACAGAGGGTCGTAACTCGTGGTCACGACAACATGTCCGCCAATTTGTTGTGTACGCCCTTCTTGTACTTAATCACCAAATTAAACTGCTGCAGATACGACATCCACTTCATGTGTCGAGCTTGCTGTAGCTTGGACTGAGTTTGCAAATATTTCAATGGTTGATGGTCGGTGTGGACAGCCATCTCTTTACCCAAGAGATAACACCACCAATGTTTCACGGCCTGATGCAGTGCGCATAACTCCTTACCATAAGTCTGGTAGTTCGTCTGAGCTCCCTGGAATAACTCAGAGTGATATGCCACTGGTCGACCTTCTTGCATGAGCACTGCACCCATCGCATAACCTAAGGCATCAGTTTCTAGTTCGAGCGGTTTCTGGAGATTTGGCAAAGCTAACACAGGCGCCTCGCTGATCTTCCTTTTCAGCAAGAGAAACGTGTCGTCATGTTTCCCTGTCCACTCGAACTTCTGATCGATCCTGGTTAATGCATGCAATGGAGAAGCCACAATCGAGAACTGTCAGATGAACTTTCGAAGATATTGGCTTGCTCCCACAAAACTACGCACGTGCGTAACTGTTCGCGGTCGCGGCCATTCGCGAATCACTTTTACCTTGTCCGGGTTGATTTGCAACGTACCGTTGCCGACCATGAATCCGAGGTAAAGTAGAGTTTGTTGGCCGAACTCGCACTTCTTACGGATGAGGCGAAGTCGATGTTGTCGAAGATGTTCGAATACCTTTTCGACATGAATGAGGTGCTCATCCCATGAATGACTATAAACTAGTATGTCATCGAGGTAAATGATCACAAAGTCGTCGATGAACTGTTTCAATACATCATTCATAAGACGCATGAAAGTTGCCGGGGCGTTGCAGAGACCAAACGGCATGACCATCCATTCGAACAGACCTTGTCGTGTTTTGAACGCGGTCTTCCACGTATCCTCCTCTCGGATGCTGACTTCATGATAACCTGACTTAAGATCCAATTTGGAGAAGACAACAGCATGCTTCAACTGGTCTAGCTGGTCATCAATAAGAGGAAGGGGGTACCAGTTCTTGATGGTGATCTTCTTTAGTGCTCGGTAGTCAATGCACATACGCCAAGTCCCATCTTTCTTTGGCACTAACACCACAGGAGATCCACAAGGTAAACTACTCGATTGAATGACTCCATCATTTAGCAACTCACCAAGTTGTCTCTTGATCTCTTCATTCTCCAATACTGAGTTGCGAAACATACTCAGATTGGGTACTGTCGCATCGGACACAAGCTGAATTTTGTGCTCGACTGGTCGTTTTGACGGACGACCCTGGGTAGTCTCGAACAGATCACTGTATTTCTCTAGCAGTCCCGACAAACGACCAGAATTCTCTCGGCACGCCAACGACAATGCTGGTCGAGTACCCTCACCTTGACCAATGGGTCGGATCATGACAAGCACATATTTGTGACATGCATTAACAATTCGTTTGGCTTGATTTGCGGTAATCAAGTTCGAAGTGTTGACGTGGATGTCTCTACTGATTAAGAACTTAACTCCGTCTTTGGTGAGGTCGTACTCTTGCCCCCGCTGATGGAACTGAGCGTCTCGATCATACAAATACGGACTTCCAAAGATCACCTGACAGATGTCGATAGGGACAACATCGCATTGCACCTCACTGATATATCGTGCAGAGATCGCAAACTTCAACACACATTGACTCGTAATCTGTTGGTTCACGTTGGATGTAAACCAACCCAGCGGATATGGTCGCGGGTGTGTGGTTGTCTTCAAACCAAGTCGCCGAACCAGTCCAGCGGACACCAGATTCTTCTGACTTTCGGGATCGAATATCGCTACGACCACTTCATGCTTCACCTGGATGTTGATGGTGAGCAAGTCCTCCGTTGGGTGATGGTCGTTTGGTGGATCCGAACCCTTCTCCTTCGGCATTGCCATTAGAGACAAGGTCTTATCTGCCTCATTAACGAAATTCACTCGGACAAGTTCTTCGTCGGATGAAGTCGTAGTAGCAGTGGCTGTTCTTTTCCCTGGTCCGTTTTTCTTTGGTCGAAGTTCAGAATGAAGCTTGTAGCATTTGTCCTTGGTATGCCCCGCGACTTGAGAATGTTCACAAAAGGCACCAGTGCTCGATTTTGAAGTGTTCTTCTTCTCGATCGCCATAGCAGTTTTGCTCGCGGTCGCGATGTCTTGGACGCCGAACAGACTTAACTCAGTACTGATCAATTTCTGAAGTCCAGATGTGTACTTCTGAAATACCTGAGGATCGGATAGTGATATGCCGATGACCATTGCTTGTCTCCGAAACTCCGTAGTATAGTCTTGGACGGTCTGGTTGCGCCGTTGGTACAATCTGTGCCAACACTCCCATCTCTCCTCAAGGTAACCCATCGGATAGAATTCTTGTCGCCACGCATGGTCGTCAGCTTCACCACTGGCGACAAGGGCCTTCCACCAAGTCTTGGTGTGGTCCTTCATCTTCAAAGGTGTGAACTTTACCTTTTGAGCACTGCTGAACCCTTTCAGGTCAAAGTAGGTCTCATGTTGATCGATCCAAGAATCCAGCTTGTCGGCATCGATCACCCATCATATATGGGTATTTCAATCTTAGCGTCGACCTTAAAAGATCCGACAGCTAAAGAGGTGTTGGAGAGGTCGTCGGTCTTATGGTCGCCTTCGTCTTCATCTTCGTCTGCCCTGCGCAAGTCTTCACCAGTGTTCACACTTATAACCTTCCTTACTTCAGGAGGTACAATAATGGCCTGCTGCTTAATCCAAGTAAGCACAGTTTCCATGTCGGTGGAGAGCTTAGCCACTTGTTCGGCTAGGTTAGCTTGAACGGAGGTATCGTCAGACATTGTCGGAGATGCAGTTATAGGAACCGTCGATTGATCGCCTGGATTTTCACCGGAGGTTTTGTAACCCTGGCGAGTCTTCACCATCGACAGGATAGGAAAGTTGCTCTGATACCAACTTGATCCGTTTGAGACCTAGCCTTGGTTTTCGCACTAGGCTCACCCAGATTCTAATATGCGGAATAACAGGATCTTATTCAGAAATACCGAAACCCAAAGTAATTGCACAACTCTTTATTTCAAAGAGGGCTTACACGTTGAACGTTAGGCACACTTGCCTACGTCGAAGGAACTATAAGTGTTTAAAACTCAAATAAGTTATATGACTTTTTCGATGATATAAACTAGACCTATTACAAGGTATTTATAGTCCAATCGTATGAGTATGTATCAGACTTAATAACCTAAATGTATTAGACTCATATAACTAACTAACTAATCCAAAAAGTTAAGCTTAGTTATATATATTCGGATTAGATTACAATTCCGAACAAAGAACAAATTCCTTTTCATGGTCGCGAACCAATCCATGGTCGCACAACCTTTCCGAACACGGTTAAGGTCGGGAAGCTGTAGATCCTCCTGGATCATTCCCACTAAGGGGAGAATTTGTCACACCCCAAAGAGGGCGACCACGACTATTCCTGTGGGGACCCAACTCGCTGCAGCTGGACCCATACATACATACCATTGACTTCCCAGGATAAATCAAGTACAGGAGTTCATTGCAGCAGAGTAACTTACAAAATACATAAGCAGTATGGCCTGCTGGCCTTGATACATCAAAAGGTATTACAATGCCTTCACGGCACAAATGGTCTAATTAAAAACAAAATAACAACTACTCGGCAGAAGCTAAGCAAACCCCCACAGTAAGAAGTTACAGCAGAACAACACACATCAGGGCTCTAGTGGAATTGGCTCTCACGAAATCTTCCTGGCATTCGTCTTGGTCATGAAGCCCTCCATCTATTTGATTATAGAACTTAAGGGTGAGCACTTTCATACTCAGCAAGTCATAGATAGGAGTATATACATATAGTAGAGATGTTATGAATCTATGCTATTATGGAGAGGAGGGAAAGGTTTGAAAATACTTTTGTTTCTTTCTTTTCATATCTCATGCTCATGGCAGCACTTTTCATAACATAGCATTGCTATTCATGTTCACTATTTATAGCACTACCGCGACGTCGACACACGACAGCCCACGACAACACCCCTTATCATGGAAACACCCCTTATCATGGCAACACATGTCATTTGGGTAATCTTGACTTATCAAATTTTATTTAAAAAATATACTTGTGCCACACCACGTGGATTTAATCCACTGCAGCAGACTCCTATAAACCTGGGAGCTCGAAGTATTCGAATACATTTTTAACTCTATAGAGGGGTACCAATTTACCAGCAAGATATTCCACTTTCATGCCCATCCTATCAAGATGATAAGACCCTTCCTCACTGCAACATGTGAGTGGCAAGGTGGAGATAACAAGAACTTTTTCCATGTTTCACACACAATTCACCTCTGAACCTGTGGTTTCACTCAAACAATAGTTGTGGCGGGCTATACCCCCGCCCCATACTGCATCTTCCCATTACTGGGTCAGCGTGGATCATCACATCCAGTGATATGTGTTGGAGCCGCACTCCGTGTATAATCATGCACATACATCTCATCTCATGCAGGTGTTTCATGTGCGATCCGCATACTACTTGTTCAGGCCTGTCCCATACCAGGCTTGCGGTTAGCATATTTTCATGCCACTAGAAGCACAACAAGGTTCTAGTCCTTAGATGCCAGTGACGAGATCATACCACAACCCATGCACATCCAGTGCTACCACCATTCCATACCAAAACCTTGGTCACAACTAGGGATTTTATTTCATGAATATATGTATATACATATATATTAGTTATGCCTCACTACCATATTATTTCACATTTAACAGGCATCCATCCTAGTGCTGCCAAATCATTCTTTTCTCATCACATGGAATACTACTTTATAATCAAGGTAATATCTTAACAATTTCTTAAAATATAGGTTCAAGATGTTCAAGAATATGACTTGCCTTCCGGGTCAATGTCAGGTCAGCGACGAAGTCCTCGAACATGGGCTCTTGGTCTATTCGCCAACAAACAAACACACAAGGATCACAAACTATTTTTATATGCTTTTAATCTACATGCAACATGCTTTAGAAGAGATGATCTCATCGATGCTGAATTAGGTAGGTCTGGAAGTTGAAACTGAGCTGAACTCTAGAATCTGGAGATTTTGAGCTAAGGGTCAGTGTTAGAGGCTCTTGGGGTTTAAGGCATCAAAAAAACAAACGTCAATAGGTCGACATTCGGGTCATATCCTAACATGGCTTTAGAGTGCTTTTCTCAAGATGGGGCAGTGGACGAAAATGTAGAACATCACTGTACAAATTTCGTGGACAAAGTGGAATTCAATTTGCACAACCAGAAGTGCTCGAATTGAGTTAATGTCACTGACTAACATGGGCTGTCATAGGCTTGACATGCATAGAAACTAGGGCATAGCTGTGAAAATGATTCAAGGCTTCAATTGCTTCGCCAACTATATCTAGGAGATAGGCGAAGACAATAGGTATCCAATGGTGGTGGTTTCGAGCACTGAAGTCGCCGGACGGCAACGAACGGCGGTGAGGAAACACGGTGGTGACACGGCACAACAAAGCTACTGGACACAATCTTGGCATTGCCATATTTAGTGATTTTGTGTAGAACCAAAGGTTGATGTAGTGGAGAGATATGCTCAGGGGAGTAAGGCTATTCTACTGGACAAGATGGCGACAACGGCGGTGGCCGGCGATGACCGGACGGCACCCTGGTGGCACGGCAGTGAGGGGTTGTTTGACAAGTTTTTGTAATTTGTCATAAAAAGTCCATGTGATAAAAAAAAATAAACGAGTCAAAAAGACCACAGTATTGGTCAAAAGGAGCTTGCAAACTGACCTGGTCTTTAGCCTCTTGTCTATGGTCCTTGTTCGAAATAATCTGTGGTCTATGGTCTTTGGGCTTTGGTCGCAGGTCTATGATCTCGGACCCCTAGTCTAAAGCCTATGCTCTGTGGTCCCAAACCCATGGTCGCAGATCTATGGTCTCGGACCTATCGTCGCAGGTCTATGGTCTCAGACTCCTGGTCTCATTACATGATCTCGGACCTATCGTCTCAAGCCTATGGTCTGTGGTCTCGGACCCCTTAGTCTCATTCCATGGTCTCGGACCTATGATCTCATTCCATGGTCTCAGACCTATGGTTGCAGGTCTATGGTCTCAGACTCCTGGTCACATTCCATGGTGTCGGACCTATGGTCTCAAGCCTATGGTATGTGGTCTCGGACCCCATGGTCGCAGGTCTATGGTCTCAAGCCTATGGTCTGTGGTATTGGACCCCTTAGTCTCATTCCATGGTCTCGGACCTATGGTCTCAATCCTATGGTCTATGTCTCTGACCCCCTGGTCTCATTCCATGGTCTCGGACCTATGGTCGCAGGTCTATGGCCTCGGACTCCTGGTCTCATTCCATGGTCTCAGACCTATGGTCTCAAGCCTATGGTCTCGGACCCCCATGATCGCAGATCTATGGTCTCGGACCTATGGTCTCAAGCCTGTAGTCTGTGGTCTCGGACCCCCATGGTCGCAGGTCTATAATCTCGGACCTATGGTCTCAAGCTTATGGTCTATGCTCTCGGACCCCCTGGTCTCATTCCATGGTCTCAAGCCTATGGTCTATGGTCTCGGACCTCCTGGTCTCATTCCGTGGTCTCAAGCCTATGGTCTATATGGTCTCGAGCCCCCTGGTCTCATTCCATGGTCTCAAGCCTATGGTCTGTGGTCTCGGACCCCCTGGTCTCATTCCATGGTCTCGAACCTTTGTTCTCAAGTCTATGGTGTATGGTCTCGGACCCCCTGATCTCATTCCATGGTCTTGGGTCCCTGGTGTCATTCCATTGTCCCGAACCTATGGTCTCAAGCCCATGGTCTCAAGCCTATGGTCTGTGGTCTCAGAGCTATGCTGTCTCAAGCCTATGGTCTATGGTCTCGGACCCCCTGGTCTCGTCCATGGTCTCGGACCCCTGGTCTCATTCCATGGTTTCAGACCTATTGTCTTAAGCCTATGGTCTCAAGACTATGGTCTGTGGTCTCGGACCCCCAGGTCTCATTCCATGGTTGCGGACTTATATTCTCAGACCTATGGTCTCGAGCCTATGGTCTGTGGTCTCGGACCCCCATGGTCGCAGGTCTATAGTCTCGGACCTATGGTCTCAAGCCTATGGTCTGTGGTCTCAAACCCCTTAGTCTCATTCCATGGTCTCGGACCTATGGTCCCAAGCCTATGATTTCATTCCATGGTCTCGGACCTATGGTCGCAGGACTATGGTCTCGGACTCCTGATCTCATTCCATTGTCTCGGACCTATGGTCTCAAGCCTATGGTATGTGGTCTCAGACCCCCATGGTCGCAGGTCTATGGTCTCGGATCTATGGTCTCGAGCCTATGGTCTATGGTCTCGGACCCCTGGTCTCATTCCATGGTTTCGGACCTACGGTCTCAAGCCTATGGTCTGTGGTCTTAGACCCCCTGGTCTCATTCCATGGTCTCAAACCTATGTTGTCTCAAGCCTATGGTCTATGGTCTTGAGCCCCTGGTTTCATTCCATGGTCTCGAACCTGTGGACTCAACCCCATGGTCTCAAGCCTATGGTCTATGGTCTCGGACCCCCTGGTCTCGGACCTATGGTCTCAAGCCTATGGTCTGTGGTCTCAGACCTCGTGGTCGTACGTCCATGGTCTTGTACCCCTGGTCTCATTCCATGGTCTCGGAACTATGGTCTCAAGCCTCTGGTCTCAAACCTCTGGTCACTGGTCTAAAGATGATTTGGTTCCAACCTGCTCGAGCCACTAAGACCCTTTAATGGCCTAAAATTTGGAAAAAAAGGAAACAATCTTTTTGTATTTCTTTTTTTTAGGAATAATATTTTTGTGGTATCCTTTTATTTAGAAATAATCTTTTAAAAAAGGAAGTATATTGCCCAGTTGAAATCAAATACCCTGATTACCTCTGATTGCATGCAACACAAGGGCCCTATAATAGAGAGGTGCACAAGCACGTAGGGGAAGGGGGGCACACAACACAACCAGCCACACACAAGGTGGAGGCACGAGAGGTAGACACAAGTGCTCAAGCAAGAAAGACAAGACAAAGAGGGAGCCTCTCTGTTCAATGAAGGCCCCTCTCCTTGCCTACTTTGAAGATGATCATGGGTAAGTTTTATTTATCCACATACGCATAAGTATGCATCATGCATCATGCATCATAGATGGAAGCTTTGTCTTCAATGCTGGTGCTAGCATGCTCATCTTTTGATCAGATATCAAACCCCACCAAAGTCGCCGTCGATCAAAGATCTGAAAGTTATTTACTTTCGATCAAAGATCAAGACGCCACTAAGGTCCCAGTTGATCAAAGGTCTAGAAAATGGCATGGTCATCTTTTGATCAGAGATCAAACCCCACCAAGGTCGCCGTTGATCAAAGGTCTGAAAGTGGTTTTACTTTCGATCAGAGATCAAGACGCCACCAAGGTTCCGGTTGAACAAAGATCCAACATTCACTGGAGTAGATCGATGATAATAACTAATCCCGAAGACCGATCAACCCCAAATTTTTATGGATAATAAAAGATTCCATGAACAATCTCTCCACTAACTTTCAAGTCGATTAGAGACTTCTAAGAGTCAATTCGACCAGTAGAGGTATTCTGTCCAGAAACTCGTCTAGTTTGTGCCATGGGAAGTAGATTGATAATAACTTCTAATCCAGAAGTCTGATCGACCCCAAATGTTTATGAAGCGTAGAGGACTTCAATAGAAACCTCTCCACCAATTTTCAAGTCAATTGAAGATCTCTAGTTGTCTAATTCGACCAGAAGAAGTGTTTCGTCCAGAAGCAAATCCAGCTTGTGTCATGGAAGATAGATCATTGATAACTTCTAATCCAGACGTCCGATCGACCCCATATGTTTATGAAGAGTAGAGGACTTCAAGAGAAACCTCTCCACCAATTTTTAAGTCAATCAAAGATCTCTAGATGTCTAATTCGACAAGAAGAATTGCTCTATCCAGCAGCTTATTCACTTTGTCCCACGGGAGAAGATTGATGATAACTTCCGATCCAGAAGTCCGATCGATCCCAAATTTTTATCGAGAATAGAAAGTTGATACTCAAGTAAGTCCTCCAAGTTTCAAGTTAATCAGAGGCCAGAAAGATTCCCATCCAATTGGTCGAGGAAGAGCTAGTGCAATGATTATCATGTTTGAAGCTGTCAAGACAAATCGAAATCCTACTAAGTCCTTGATGGATATTGCAATGGGTTGTCCACCATGCAATATACTTTTCCTGAAGTTAAGGAAGTCAAAAGTGTTATCACAAGTCATTCCATCCATCATTTACAGGTTGCTAGGTACTGATGAGGCAAAGGCAACATAATTTTTTGTCCGTGATTGACGAAGCCGGACACCATTCATGCCGGGTACTGATGAGGCGAAGGCATCCATTTTGTGCGCGACCGACGAGGCCGAACAACCCCTTGGCCGGGCACCGACGAGGCGAAGGCCATATTTTGTTATAACACCATAGACTGATGAGGCTATGGAATTGTATACTTGCATGCATGGGCGTACGCATTGCATTTATTCTTGTAAGGGCAAAGTTATTTTGAAGCTTGAAGACGACGACCATCAGCCCAGCTTAATCAGAGGTTTTCTGCGGACTTGTTCTGCAGATGTAATTAGCCAGGAGCTTTTCAAAGGACCTGAGGGACCATGAATCCTGCAAACTCCTGAAGTCAAGATGTATTTTCATTGGCACAATGAGAATTTGTAAATCCCAAAGAGACTTGTAACTTACAATTCTTTTCAGAATTAATGAAGTGCATTGTTTCCTCTAAGATTTTACATTCTATGTTCTCTTATGTGTACATTTATGTATACTGGCACCAAAATGGGGGCCAAATTTTTCGGAAGAGAGATCTTCCTATCGAAACACAAGGGTAAAACACTGATCCGTTTGAGACATAGCCTTGGTTTTCGCACTAGGCTCGCCCAGATTCTAATATGCGGAATAGTGGGATCTTACTCGGAAATACCGAAACCCAAAGTAATTGCACAACTCTTTATTTCAAAGAGGGCTTTACACATCGAACGTTAGGCACACTTGCCTACGTCGAAGGAACTATAAGTGTCTAAAACTCAAATAAATTCTATGACTCTTCGATGATCTAAACTAGACCTATTACAAGGTATTTATAGTCCAATCATATGAGTACGTATCAGACTGAGCAATCCTAAACGTATTAGACTCATATAACTAACTTAACTAATCCTAAACAGATAAGCTTAGTTATATATATAGGATTACAATTCCGAACAGGGAACGAATTCCTTTTCCTGGTCGCGAACTAATCCATGGTCGCGAAACCTTTCCGAACACGGTTAAGGTCGCAAAGCCGTATGCGATCAGGACTTGGTCGCGAATCCGTATGCGATCAGGACTTGGAGATCCTCCCGGATCATGACTCCCTTGTTGAGAAGGAGCCAACCCCCGTTGCGACCTCTCGATCAAACTGGAGATGTGGAAATTGGGCTTGTCCATGTTCTTTTGTGTACCACTTTGCCGCACGTGCTCGTTGATCTTTCCGACCGATTCGAAAAGTCTCCTTTGTGCCACTGCGGGTGGTAGTCACCTTCCTCTCCAGAATCACATCGTCACGTAAAGGTTCGCCTCGTTGGTAGACCAAGTCTTCAACGGATGGTACTATGGTATCTGGCTCATCATCCAACATTGAAGGCTCGAAGAGTTTGAGGTGCTCAACATTGACAACCGAGTAAATATCCATGTATGGAGGTAACTCAAGCTGACAAGCATTATTACCCACTTTCCGCAAAATCCGAAAAGGACCATAACGAATGGGTTTGAGCTTCTTACCTTCACCTTTAAGTCTCTCCTTACTCAAATGTAACCATACCATATCACCTTCTTGAAATTGCGCATCAACTCGGTGCCGATCATGTCGCGCCTTGTACTTGAGTTGAGCTTTCAGCAAGTTCTGTTCAACCTCACGATGCAGTCGTTGAATACCTTCCAGGAACTTTTGTGCTCGATCCTGATCAGATGCTTCCTTGGTGTTCTGTGCTGAGGTAGGGATCACAAACTCCATGTCGAATGGACTTTGTGGTAGAAATCCCAAACATACCTCAAACGGCGACTTTCCAGTCGAACCATGCACGGCTCGATTAAAAGCAAACTGCAGGTACGGTATGCTTTCATCCCAGGTCTTTGGGTGCTTCGAGTTATATCCTCTCAAGAGATGAACGACTGTGCGATTAACCACCTCGGTTTGACCATCAGTTTGCGGATGAAAAGCAGTACTCCTCTTTAGCTTGGTGTCCATCATCGTCCGGAGCGATCGCCAAAAGTGACTAAGTGTTGGGGGAAATCTCCACGCGGTCAAGTCCAGGTAAGTTCATGATTGCCCGGGGACAGTGGCCTCCGGTGCCTGCCCCGGGCGCTGCCATTTGGCCCCCGGGACCGTGCCCCCCGGGCATGTCCCGGGCGCCGCCATTTGCCCGGGGACAGTGGCCTCCGGTGCCTGCCCCGGGCGCCGCCATTTGGCCCCTGGGAGCGTGCCTCCGGGGCATGTTCCGGGCGCTGCCATTTGGCCCCCGGGACCGTGCCCCCCGGGCCTGCCCTGGGCGCCGCCATTTGGCCCCCGGGACCGTGCCCCCCGGGCATGTCCCGGGCGCCGCCATTTGCCCGGGGACAGTGGCCTCCGGTGCCTGCCCCAGGCGCCGCCATTTGGCCCCCGGGACCGTGCCCCCCGGTGCCTGCCCCGGGCGCCGCCATTTGGCCCCGGGGACCGTGCCCCCCGGGCATGACCCGGGCGCCGCCATTTGGCCCCCGGGACCATGCCCCTCGGGCATGTCCCGGGCGCCGCCATTGGCCCGGGGACAGTGGCCTACGGTGCCTGCCCCGGGCGCCGCCTTTTGGGTCCCCGGGACCCTGCTCTCCGGAAGGGGTCCCGAACGTCATCGCCCTCCTAAAAGGTAAAACCCTTGTTTGTTTATCACGTGCAGGTCACGCGAGGGACGCCTCGGGAATCAGCGACCACCTGTCAAGCATCCAAGACGTTTGACTGGGAGAAGGACGGTCCTACCCTTCAATCCGACGGTGGCTTCCGGGGTAGTTTAGACCTTTTTGCTTCTTTTTGGGGCTATAAATAGCCCTTGTACCCCTCTGTTGTAAAGGATCAGCTCATTATTATTTGGAATAGCTAATCTCACAGACGTGCTCCGGAAGCCTCTCCCCCGGAGAGAGCCTCCCCAGCCGACTCCGGTCGGGAGCGCGTCGACAGGACTAGGGCCCCCACTGGGACCCGAACCTGTATAAATCCTCGTGTCTTTTCTTGTGTTTGTCCGGCGGGGGAGGATCGGTCGCCTGGTCAACCCGCGCTGCGTAATCTCCGCTAGGATCGTCTTCAAAACCTGCCGGGGTATTCTTAATACCACGACACTAAGGAACCGGGTATCGCGATCAGACACAATAGAAGTCGGCAGTCCGAAGTGTGTCCAAACGTGTTGAAAGAATACCCGAGCTGCCTCTTCTCCCGTGATAATCTTCCGACAAGGTATAAGAACAATCATTTTGGAGAACCGATCAACGACCACGAATAGATAGTCGTTGCCACGTCGGGTCTTAGGCAATCCTCCCAAGAAATCCATGGATATGCTCTCCCATGGTCGTGATGGAACTGGCAAAGGAGTGTACAAACCTAATTTTCGGTTTGCCGGTTTCGAGATGCTGCAGAGACCGCAGCCTCGAACAAACCTAGCCACATCATGCTGCATACGCGGCCAGAACACATGTCGGTGAAGATTTTGCAACGTCTTTGTAACCCCAAAGTGACCAGCTACCTTCGATGTGTGCGCTTCTCGCATCCGTTGAGTTCGAGGTGCTCCACGAGGTATGCAAAGTAAATTGCACTTGTACAAGAGTCCTTCTCGACGAACGAACTCTGTAGGGTTCCCTGTTTCGACCTCAGTTAGTGCTGTTTGAAAATCAGGGTCTTCACTGTACATAGTGACATAGTCATCATGACATGATGGCTCGATCTGCATGAACGCTGATAAACAGAGGGTTGTAACTGGTGGTCGCGACAACATATCAGCCAATTTGTTGTGTACGCCCTTCTTGTACTTAATCACCAAATTAAACTGCTGCAGATACGACATCCACTTCATGTGCCGAGCTTGCTGTAGCTTGGACTGAGTTTGCAAATATTGCAATGGTTGATGGTCGGTGTGGACAACCGTCTCTTTCCCCAAGAGATAACACCGCCAATGTTTCACGGCCTGATGCAGTGCGCATAACTCCTTATCATAAGTCGTGTAGTTCTTCTGAGCTCCCTGGAATAACTCGGAGTGATATGCCACTGGTCGACCTTCTTGCATGAGCACTGCGCCCATCGCATAACCTGAGGTATCGGTTTCTAGCTCGAACGGCTTCTGGAGATTTGGCAAAGCTAACACAGGCGCCTCGCTGATCTTCCTTTTCAGCAAGAGAAACGTGTCGTCATGTTTCCCTGTCCACTCGAACTTCTGATCGATCCTGGTTAATGCATGCAACGGAGAAGCCATAATCAAGAAGTGTCAGATGAACTTCCCAAGGTATTGGCATGCTCCCACAAAACTACGCACATCCGTAACTGTTCGCGGTCGCGGCCATTCACGAATCACATTGATCTTGTCCGGGTCGATTTGCAACGTACCATTGCCGATTATGAATCCGAGGTAAAGTAGAGTTTGCTGACCGAACTCACACTTCTTACGGTTGAGGCGAAGTCGATGTTGCCAAAGCTGTTCGAACACCTTTTCGACATGAATGAGGTGCTCATCCCACGAACGACTATAAACCAATATGTCGTCGAGATACACGATCACAAAGTCGTCGATGAACGGTCTCAATACGTCATTCATAAGACGCATGAAAGTTGCCGGGGCATTGCAGAGACCAAACGGCATGACCAGCCATTCGAACAGACCTTGCCGTGTTTTGAACGCGGTCTTCCATGTATCCTCCTCTCGGATGCTGACTTGATGATATCCTGACTTAAGATCCAATTTGGAGAAGACAACAGCATGCTTCAATTGGTCTAGCAGGTCATCAATACGAGGAAGGGTGTACCGGTTCTTGATGGTGATCTTGTTCAGTGCTCGATAGTCGATGCACATACGCCAAGTCCCATCTTTCTTTGGTACTAACACCACAGGAGATCCACAAGGTGAACTACTCGGTTGAATGACACCATTGTTCAGCAACTCACCAAGTTGTCTCTTGATCTCTTCATTCTCCAATACTGAGTTGCGATACATACTCAGATTGGGCAGTGTCGCATCGGACACCAGCTGAATTTCGTGCTCGACTGAACGTTTCGGCGGATGACCCTGGGTAGTCTCGAACAGATCACTGTATTTCTCCAGCAGTCCCGACAAACGACCAGATTCCTCTCGGCACGCCAGCGACAATGCTGGTCGAGTACCCTCACCTTGACCAATGGGTCGAATCGTGACAAGCACATACTTATGACATGCATTAACAATTCGTTTGGCTTGATTTGCGGTAATCAAGTTCGAATTGTTGACGTGGATGTCTCTACTGATCACGAACTTAACTCCGTCTTTGGTGAGGTCGTACTCTTGCGCTCGCCGATGGAAGTGAGCGTCTCGATCATACAGATACGGACTCCGAAAGATCACCTCACAGATATCGATAGGGACAACATCGCATTGCACCTCATCGATATATCGTGCAGAGATCGCAAACTACAACACACACTGACTCGTAATCTGTTGGTTCACGTCGGATGTAAACCAACCCAGCGGATATGGTCGCGGGTGTGTGGTTGTCTTCAAACCAAGTCGCCGAACCAGTCCAGCGGAGACCAGATTCTTCTGACTTCCTGGATCGAATATCGCTGCGACCACTTCGTGCTTCACCTGGATGTTGATGGTGAACAAGTCCTCCGTTGGGTGATGGTCGTTCGGTGGATCGGAACCCTTCTCCTTCGGCATTGCCATCAGAGACAAGGTCGTATCCGCCTCATTAACCGAATTCACTCGGACAACTTCTTCGTCGGGTGAAGTCGCAGTAGCCGTGGCTGTTCTTTTCCCTGGTCCGTTTTTCTTTGGTCGAAGTTCAGGATGAAGCTTGTAACATTTGTCCTTGGTATGCCCCGCGACTTGACAATTTTCGCAAAAGGCACCCGTGCCCGATTTTGAAGCGTTCTTCTTCGGACTCGGCTTTTTCTTTGTCGAGGTCGCTTTTGTCGCCGCGAGATTTATTCTTCTTCTCGATCGCCATAGCAGTTGTGCTCGCGGTCGCAATGTCTTGGACATCGAACAGACTTAGCTCAGTACTGATCGATTTCTGAAGTCCAGATGTGTACTTCCGAAATACCTGAGGGTCGGATAGTGAGATGCCAATGACCATTGCTTGTCGCCGAAACTCTGTCGTATAGTCTTGGACGGTCTGGTCGCGCCGTTGGTACAATCTGTGCCAACGCTCCCATCTCTCCTCAAGGTAACCCATCGGATAGAATTCTTGTCGCAGAAGTCGTTTGAATTGACCCCACGCAAGGTCGTCAGCTTCACCACTGGCGACAAGGGCCTTCCACCATGTCTTGGCGTGGTCCTTCATCTTCAAAGGTGCAAATTTGACCTTTTGAGCGCTACTAAACCCTTTCAGGTAAAAGTAGGTCTCAAGTTGGTCGATCCAAGAATCCAGCTTCTCGGCATCGATCACCCCATCATATATGGGTATATCAATCTTAGCGTTGACTTTAAAAGATCCGACAGCTAAAGAGGTGTTGGCGAGGTCGTCGATCTCGTGGTCGCCTTCGTCTTCATCTTCGTCTGCCCTGCGCAAGTCTTCACCAGTCTTCTCACCCATAACCTTCCCTACTTCAGGAGGTACAATCATGGCCTGCTGCTTAATCCAAGCAAGCACAGTTTCCATGTCGGTGGAGAGCTTAGCCACTTTTTCGGCTAGGTTAGCTTGAATGGAGGTATCGTCGGACATTGTCGGAGACGCGGCTGCAGGAACCGTTAATTGATCGCCTGGAATTTTGCCGGAAGTTTTGTAACCCTGGCGAGTCTTCACCATCCACAGGATAGCAAAGTCGCTCTGATACCAACTTGATCCGTTTGAGACATAGCCTTGGTTTTCGCACTAGGCTCGCCAAGATTCTAATATGCGGAATAGTGGGATCTTACTCGTAAATACCGAAACCCAAAGTAATTGCACAACTCTTTATTTCAAAGAGGGCTTTACACATCGAACGTTAGGCACACTTGCCTACGTCGAACGAACTATAAGTGTCTAAAACTCAAATAAGTTCTATGACTCTTCGATGATCTAAACTAGACCTATTACAAGGTATTTATAGTCCAATCGTATGAGTACGTATCAGACTGAGCAATCCTAAACGTATTAGACTCATATAACTAACTTAACTAATCCTAAACAGATAAGCTTAGTTATATATATAGGATTACAATTCCGAACAGGGAGCGAATTCCTTTTCCTGGTCGCGAACTAATCCATGGTCGCGAAACCTTTCCGAACACTGTTAAGGTCGCAAAGCCGTATGCGATCAGGACTTGGTCGCGAATCCGTATGCGATCAGGACTTGGTCGCGAATCCGTATGCGATCAGGACTTGGAGATCCTCCCGGATCAAACACCCAAACTACGTTCTAGTGCTGTCCTTCTAGAATCTAGAGTTACTTGATACTATCTGAAGCATTGGACTTGGCTAGCAGTTGATCGGCAATGAGTGGCGGCGAACTATGTCGGAGAAGAAATCGGCCTCAACGGCGACAGAGCGATTCGGAGGTTTAATCTCCTATTGGGGGAAATCTCCGCGAGACTAAGTCCAGGTAAGAAGTTGTGCCTTTCGCCAGGGGACAAGGCCTCCGGTGCCTATCCTGGGTGCCGCCATTTGCCCGGGGACAGGGCCCCCGGTGCCTGTCCCAGGCGCCGCCTTTTGCCCGGGGACACGGCCCCCGGTGCCCGCCCCGGGCGCCGCTGTTTGCCCGCGGACAAGGCCCCCGGTGCCTGTCCCGGGCGCCGCCATTTGCCCGAGGACAAGGCCCCCGGTGCCTGTCTCGGGCGCCGCCTTTTGCCCGGGGAGCATAAAAGCCTTAAGTATATCTTCACATAGACAGAGCTCAATATGCGACAGCGCCGATGGCTTGAGCTAATCAAAGACTACGACCTCAGCATACTCTACCATCCAGGGAAAGCAAACGTAGTGGCAGATGCCTTGAGCAGGAAGGCTTATACCCTACAAGGAGCTACACCCAAGAACCCGCGCTTGCGGCAAGAATTTCAGAATTTTGAAGTAACCATAGTGCCATCTGGGATACTAGCCACATTGACGGTAGAGTCTCAACTCCAAAGGCAGATTGAAGATGCTCAAAAAGAAGATGAGGAGATTCACAAGATCAAGAGCCGCATCAGATCAGGGAAAACCCAGGATCTCACCGAGGATTATCAAGGAATCATATGATATCGGGGAAGGATTTGTGTGCCTCGAAACACATACCTTAAGGAATTAATTCTTTTTGAAGCTCATAAAACCCCATATTCACTGCACCCTGGAAACACCAAGATGTACAAGGATCTGAAGACGCGATTCTGGTGGGATGGTATGAAGAAGGAAATCGCGGAATATGTCGCAAGATGTGACACTTGCCAGAGGATTAAGGTCGATCATCAGAAAATAGCCGGAAAACTGCAGCCCTTACTAGTGCCAACTTGGAAATGGGAAGAGATTGGTATGGACTTTATCACAGGACTTCCCAGAACACAAGGGGGATATGATTCCATATGGGTCATTCTGGACAGACTCACAAAAGTTGCTCATTTTATACCAGTCAAGAAAACTTATAATGGCAACAAATTAGTGGAGCTATACCTGCAGCGAGTAGTGACACTGCATGGTATCCCGAAGAAGATCATTTCAGATCGAGGAACACAATTCACATCCAAATTCTGGAACCGACTCCATGAAACTTTGGGAACCCAATTGCAGTTTAGCACTGCATATCATCCACAGACAGGAGGACAGACCGAACGTGTAAATCAAATCTTGGAAGACCTTCTCAGAGCTTGCATTTTAGATTATGGAACCTCTTGGGAAAAGTGCTTACCATTTGCAAAGTTCACTTATAATAACAGTTACCAAGCTAGTCTGCAAATGGCACCCTTTGAACTATTGTATGGACGTAAGTGCAGAACTCCACTACACTAGGACGAGCCAGGTGAACGGCAAGTCATTGGACCCGAACTAATCGAAGAAGCTGAAGCACATGTCAAGCTCATCAGAGAACGATTAAAGGCAGCACAATCACGCCAAAAGAGCTATGCCGACAATCGAAGAAGGGAATTGTCGTTTGCACCAGGCAAATCAGTTTATCTCAAGGTTACACCATTAAAAGGATTAAGGAGATTCCATCAGAGAGGAAAACTATCCCCAAGGTACATTGGACCATTCAAAGTCCTTAGGAGGAAAGGAGAAGTGTCTTATAAACTGGATTTACCATCGGGTCTCGGAGAAATTCATGACGTGTTTCATGTCTCGCAACACAGTAAGTGCCTCAAGGATCCAACGGATCAGGTAGAACACCAAGGGATTCCGCTTCAGAAGAATCTCACTTACCTCACTCAACCACTGCAAATCCTAGCTAGCGATGAGCGTCAACTCAGAAGGAAGAGAATCAAGCTTTGCAAGGTTCAATGGGAAAATCACTCAGAAGAAGAAGCAACTTGGGAGAAAGAGGATGATCTGCGGCAGGCTTATCCCTATCTTTTCCCTTCTCTAGGTAAATCTCGGGGCGAGATTTCTTTAAGGAGGGTAGGCTTGTAACACCCTAGTTTTGGGGGTGAAAAGTTTTTGCATAAAAATCCTGCATGCATGTATCTCTGTAGTAGTAGCCAGATCAGCTGAACCCTAATCTCTTCCAAACCCTAAAAATCTCCAAATCTATTCTCTAGATCCAGAATGAGATCTGCATATCCAAATTTAACCTACCAGTTACCCTGAAGATAAAAGTCTTCAGGAGCCAGATCAAATTCTAACCCTAACTCCCAGTACCTAAGCCTCTTTCTGTTTTTGAAAATAGGAAATTCAGATTTACCCTAAGTACCCCAGTTTCCAGATAACTGAGTTATCTTGATTTAACCCTATCCAGACTCAAGTATCTTTTGGAATATGTTCCATGATACATCCTCAACTTACCCCAAAAGGTTGGGAGCCAGATTGTCTCATCTAAGCACTTTTCGCAGATTAGTCCAAATTTTATTGCGAATAAGTCCTTTCTGTTTACCTGGAAGCCTGAAAAGGCTAAAATCTACAAATCGACTCCAACTCCAGAATTTCTTCAGGGAACGCCTCCCAAATGCTATTTGATACAGATTTCCCTTCTGATCAGACTTCAAAATCTCACTTCAATTACCAGAATTCGAGATCGACAAAATCCAGATCTACTTTACCCTAATTTTACCCTATTTTCGAAAATAGGTGAAATCCCTCAAATCTTATCAATCTTTCTCCAAATTTGAGCTAAATGAGTATTAATAGAAATATTATACACAGCCATGAAATCAAATCCCAAATTAAACCTCTTTGTTGGGAGAAATCTCCGCAAGACTAAGTCCAGGTAAGTTGCGTCACGTTCGCCCGGGGACGAGGCCTCCGGGGACTCCCCGGGCGCCGCCTTTCGGCCCCCGGGACGTGGCCTCCGGCGCCGGTCCTGGGCGCCCACATTTGCCTGGGGACATGGCCTCCGGTGCCTCCCCAGGCGCCGCCTTTCGGCCCCCAGGACCTGGCCTCCGGCGCCGGTCCCGGGTGCCGCTATTTGCCCGGGGACATGGCCACCGGTGCCTCCCCGGGCGACGCCTTTTGGCTCCCGGGACCTGGCCTCCGGTGCCGGTCCCGGGCGCCGCCATTTGGGCCCCCGGGACCTGGCCTCCGGAGCCGGTCCCGGGCGGCGCCATTTGCCCGGGGACATGGCCTCCAGTGCCTCCCCGGGAGCCGCCTTTTGGCTCCCGGGACCTGGCCTCCGGTTCCGGTCCCGGGCGCTGCCATTTGGGCCCCCGACACCTGGCCTCCGATGCCTCCCCGGGCGTTGCCTTTCGGCCCCTGGGACATGGCCTCCGGGGCCAGTCCCGGCGCCGCCATTTGCCCGGGGACATGGCCTCCGGTGCCTCCCCGAGCGCCGCCTTTCGGCCCTCGGGACCTGGCCTCCAGCGCCGGTCCCGCGTGTTGGATCAAGGATGCCGACTAGAGGGGGGGTGAATAGGAGGCTTTTAAAACTTTAAAACTTAAAGCAAATAAAGAACAAATAATATAAGCAAAGGGAAAAGAGAACGAACACGAAGTTTTTACCGAGGTATCGGAGACTCGCCCAGTCTCCACTAATCCTCGTTGAAGCACTCAAATCACTTGAGTCTCGCTTCAATATCCACCAAGGATATTATCACTAATGGTTGCTCCTTGTCCACTCCGGAAAGGCGAGCACCGATGCCTTGTACACACTCGCCGAGCCTCTCCGACAATCTCCGAACAAAGAGGTCAACGGCCACGCCTCCGAACCGTCTAGGTGAGGGCGCTCACCAAGAGTAAAAGGCAGCGAGGTCTTCTCTAGACCTCCAAACACGCACCGAGAAGCTAAGTATATGCAAATGCAAAAGAACTGAAACTCTCGGTGGATCGGAAAGCACTCGACTTGATCAAAAGCTCAAGATTTTATATAAGAAACTAATGCTCAAGAGTGTGTATGAAATGCTGCTGCTTGTTATATAAAACACATGCCCAAAGCCCCTATTTATAGCCTCAAGAAGCAAATGAACCGTTGGAGCTAGGGCTGAAAATCAGCAACCCAAACTGACAGTCAGTTATACAAACTGACAGTCAGTTTAGTGCACAACGGCCGACAAAATTTACGGATAAAAAATAGCTAGCCGTTTGCAGCCAAAACAGGAAAGCTGGAACACGCAACTGACAGTCAGTTACACAAACTGACAGTCAGTTTGTGTACTGGCTTGACCAGAATAAAAAAGAAACACAGTAAAAACACTCTCTGGTCGAAACCCCAACTGATAGTCAGTATGGACAAACTGACAGTCAGTTTAGTACAAAAAATTTGAGACCAAAAAACACCCTCTCTGGACAATTGTCAGTTACACTAAACTGACATTCAAACTGACAGTCAGTTATGCAAACTGACAGTCAGCTTGAACAAAAACAGCTATAACTTTAAATCCAGAAATCCAAAAGAGGTGTTTAATAGCTCGTTGGAAAGATAATTTCAAGCGCTACATTTTTGTCAACAGAAGCAAAATCCAGATCTACATAGATCTTTCTGAAAAATGCAAATACTCTTCTGCTGTCAAAAACTGAACTGAAAAACAGATTTTTCCAAATAAGACCAAAAGCAAATCCACATAAAAATGATGCGATGCAATGACCTAACATTCTCGGTTTGTGCTGGAGATAAAAAGAGGACTTTCGCTACCCCTCTTTATAGTACGGTTAAAGCTAGAAAGAATTTTTCCTAACCGATCATCTCCACTCGCCAAGATTGGTAAAATATAAAAACTCGTAATACCTGAGGTCTTTCGCATCTTCACGATTTTCGACTTGTCTTTTGCTCTTTGCTACTTGTGCTTTTATTTTACGTCGGGTTCTTCTTGTATTCCGTGCATATCTTCCCAACGCAACTCTGTATCAAATAAACTCAATAGCACAATTAGTCCGGAACACTTTGTTTTCATTTATCATCAAAATTAGGGTTAGGCATGAAGGCCTAGATGCAACACCGCGCGCCGCCATTTTGGCCCCCGGGACCTGGCCTCCGGTGCTGGTCCCGGGCCCCGCCATTTTGGTCCCCGGACCAGGCCTCCGGCGCCGGTCCCGGGTGCCGCCATTTGCCCGGGGACATGGCCTCCGGTGCCTCCCCGGGCGCCGCCTTTTGGCTCCCAGGACCTGGCCTCCGGGGCCGGTCCCGGGCGCCGCCATTTTGGCCCCCGGGACCTGGCCTCTGACGCTGGACCCGGGCGCCGCCATTTGCCCGGGGACGTGGCCTCTGGTTCCTCTCCGGCGCATGTCCCGGGCCTCATCGCCCTTCTAAAGGTAAAGTCTCGAGTCGTTTATCACGTGCAGGTCACACGAGGAGCGCCTCGGGAATCAGCGACCACCTGTCAAGCATCCAAGGCGTTTGACCGGGAGAAGGACGTTGCTACCCCTCGATCCGACGGTCGCTTCCGGGGTAGATAGGTCTTTTTGCTTCTTTTTGGGGCTATAAACAGCCCTTGTACCCCTCAGTTGTAAGCAAGTGTACCCCCACCGGGACCCGAACCTGTATAAATCCGCGTGTCAATTCTTGTGTTTGTCCGGCGGGGGAGGACCAGTCACCCGGTTAGCCCGCGCCGCGTAATCTTCGCTAGGATCGTTCACAAAACGTGCCGGGGTATTCGCAATACCACGACAGTTGGCGCCATCCGTGGGGACTCGTGACAAGACGCCATGGCTCCCCCAAGAACATGGGCTCGCACCCTTCCCGGTGACCCGGGTCTCGGAGACCTGGTGCCGCCCGTCCGGGACACTGCTGTACTGGCCCAGGTACCGCCTCCCCCCTCTTCTCTTAACTTAGGTGCTTCTACCTCCAGGTCGCTCCCGGTGACCGCGGGGACCAGTCTCCCCCCGACGGCTCCCCCGACTCCCCGGGATGCCCTCCTTGAGGCTCTAGTGGAGGGCCAGCTCCGCGCCCAGCACTCTATGGATGAGCTGCTCAGCGTGTTGGCGCGGCCTCCGGCCCCCACATTTGCGTCGCACCCATACCCGAGGACTATGCCCCCATTTATGGGTTACACGGCGGCCCCTCCGGCCTCCAGAGGTCTGGCCGCCCTGTATGATCCCGCCGGGGGGTTCCCTCCCCCTGCGGGATATACGTCCGGACCCTTCCCGGCACCGGGGCCCGTCCCGGTGCCGGGGGGCTACTTCCTGCCCGGGCCTTTCGTGGCACCAGGGGGGTACCCCGTTCCGGGCCCATTCTCGGGGCCGGGGGCCCATTTCATGCCGGGGGTTTTCCCTACGCCGGGAGCCAGTCCCGCCCCTCGCGTCGTGTTTACCACACCGAGGGTGGTCGACAGAGCAGCTCCCGTGCCTCAGCGAACTCCCCCTCGCATCGGCTCCCCGGTCCCGGACGTCGCCGCGGGGGCTCCCCCCTCGCCGGTTCCGGATGTTACAGGGGCTTCCCCCTTTCCGGTTCCGGTTGTTGCCACGGGGGCTCCCTCCACTTCAGTTCCAAACATCACCGTAGGCGCCCCCTCCCCGGTTCCGGATGTTACAAGGCCTTCCCCCTTTCCGGTCCCGGCCTCTTCGTAGGGGGCTCCCCCCAGCCGGCCCCGGAAGCCTACGGGCCAGTAGCTACAGTACATAAGCTCCCTCCCTCGGCGGGACAGGTCCGTTTCGCCCAAGGGGAGGTCAAGCGAATGCATTCAACTGAGCGTGGGGAAGAACTTTCCCCCGGCCGCGGGCGTGGGGAGCCTCGCTCTCGTACCGGTCGGGGGAAGAGACCCGCTGAAGAGCCAGCCTCTCCGGAGGAGAGCCCGGACGTCCGGGAACTCAGTCCCGGTCCGGAGGAAAAGCGTCGCCACCGCCACTCCGGCGGACCTCTCGGACCGCTCCCTAACTCCGACAACGAGGGCGTGTCCCCTGTCAAAGAAGACAGCGACCAGGATTCTCTCGGGGAAGTGCAGGGGGCTAACCAACCCCTGTGCCGGAGACTTCGTAGCATCCGGTGGCCGCGGCCCTACCGCCCCCCGCACATCGAGCACTATAACGGTGTGGCAGACCCTTATGAATTCGTGCAGGTATACTCCACAGCCATCTCCGCGGCCGGGGGGGACGAGACGGTACAATGCAATGTCTTCCCCCTCTACCTCACCGGCATTGCCCGCTCCTGTTTCTACAATCTGAAAGCCGGCTCCATCAAGTCGTTCACGCAGCTCGAGCGGGAGTTCTGCGCGAACTTCCATGGGAACTATGTGCGCCCCCTGGACTCCTCGCAGCTGTACACTGTCCGGCAGAGGACTGGGGAAACCATCAGAAGCTTCTTCAAGCGCTTTGCTCAAGTGAAGAGCAAAGGGTCATCGAAGCCTGCAAAAGCGGCATCCTCCCGGGGGAGCTCCACCGAAGGCTCTCTCGGAGCTGCCCCTCTTCCGCCGACGAGCTCTTCAACGTACTCGAAAACTACGCTCGGGCGGAGGAAGACGACTGTAACATCCCAAATTTTGCTATCTCTTTAGCTTGTCAATCAGTATATGTTCATTGGATTCTTGGATGCCTCAACCCCATTTTTGATCTTTATCTCAGAATTATGATCTCAGGTGTGCCACTACCTTAATTTAAAAAGTTGGCCGATAAACTCCGCCTTTCAGACCATTTTCGCTTTTTAGTCCAAAAGTATCGCAAATCAGTTCTTTTCAGATTTGTCAGAAGCTCAAAAAGACCAAAAGTCTCAGACCATCTCCAAACTTTGATCTGATTCAGTGAATATCTCCCATTCACTATTCTGAACATTTTTCCCTTCTGGAAGAATTCCAAAAGATCAACCGAAACCCTAGTTTCAGCCCCGCCGAAGTTTCAAACCCTAATTACCCTGTTTACCCTAATTACCCTGTTTTCGATTTTTGTCAAAACCACCAGATCTTGTTGGATTTCACCATTTTTCCTGCTGGATGAGTCTAAGACATTTAGTAATACCCATCTTCAAAACCAGAACTCAGATCAGCCCTTCAGATCTCCAGAATTGCAAATAGGCCCAAATTCCCGAACTAAATTCCTTACAGATTGGTCCAAATCCCTTGCAGTTCAGTCCAAACTTTACAACCAGGCCCTTGTGCCATTTTCGATCTCGACCAGGTTTGTTCGACCAGAGCCCTGCCACTTTGCCTCGCCGCAGACCTCGTCGCCAGTAAAGTCTCCCGCGCAGCCACCACCGCAGCCACGTAGCACCCCCTGTACGCAATCGTGTCGCCACCATGGAGCCACCATAGCCGCGCCTGTGCCGTGATTCTCCCGCGCGCGCGCGTGCTCCAGCAGTAGCAAAGCAACGCCACGTTGCAGCCATGCCGAAGCCAGTGATCCCGTCGCCCTGCTCCAGCCGATTTCGCGTGATCCCCTCCTTCTCTGGCACAGTCTTTGCCGTGTCCCGACGTCGTCTCGATCGCTTCTCCGGTGTCAGCCACGAATCCCGCCTGATATGCTTCAACTCCCGAGAGCTCAGCGCATCGCCTATATAAGCACCCCCCCTTGCCCAGCATTACTTCGTACCACCCAGCAGCTGCATTGCTTCAGCCCTAGCACCAGAGAGCAGCTACTTCCCCAGCGCCGCCGTGAATGCCTTCTTCTCCTGCAAGTTGCTTTTGAGGCCACCGGTGCCAGCTTCGCCCGAAGCTTCTTTCTTCAATCCAAGACCACCAGTAAGCTTCTCTCATCCCCCTCTCTGTTTCATAGCATCCAATTGGCCCCCGGCGAACCCTAATGCCGGCGATCGTTGGAAAATCCCAAATGCCCTGTTTCCTCAATGCTGCCCGATTCGATCCGAATTAATCCTTGTGCCAGTGATGAAAGTTGTTCAGTACACCCCTTTGAGCAAGCCTACTAACTTGGATTTCAAAATTGATCTGAGATTGTAGCCTTTCCGCAGTTTGCGCCCCACCAGCAAATCAGCTCACGTTGCCGAGCTTCTCCGGCCATTCCCCGGTCGAATTAACCCTACAAATAGTCCCCTCACCTCACCCTCTCACTCCCTGAGCAAAGAATCGAGCTCAAAGTCTCTGAATCAAAAACGCCCAATTTAGGAGTCGTCTTCTCCAGCGCCGGTCGCCGGAATTTCTCCCCAGTCGATCTAGCCCCGCACACTTTGTCCCTTAGATAGATCTCAGTACCCTAAGCAATATTGTCTACTATATCAACTGCTGAATCGACCTGAATCAAAAGTTATTTCAATGCCAAGATCACTGTCCAGTAACCCAGGCCACCGTGTTTACTCGCTTGATTTGGCCACCCTCCGGCCACTTTCTGCCCTTGAACCTGTTAAGTGTTTTGTTCCTGTTGCCAAGGCCTAACTCCCAGACAAAGTGGTTAATCAATTGAAGCCCTGGATCGAAAGTTATGCCATGCCCTAGTTCCTGGCCATGTCCAGCACTATGTCAGTGCATGTCCACCAGTGGCATTGAGTGATTTATACCTGTTACACTTGAGCAATTGAAATACCACCTTGTCCATTAGATTCCTGGAGTTGTTCTCTACAACTTTCTCTACTGCCGCTTTTCCAGAAAACCTACCTAAGACCAACTTATGGCTATGTCAATCCGTGGACCGAATGTCAGCCTTTCGACATTCAACTCCTTTTTAGCCCATCTCTTCAATCAGCATCCAAGCGACCTTGTCCAAACCTTTCCCTGCATGCATGATATATTTTACGTATCTTTTCCCATAAAGACTATCTTCTGTATGCTTATATAGTGTATGTGCGCATTATCTGTATCCGCCGTGGAACCAGACGTTGAAGGAGCGGAAGAAATCTTCGAAGAATTACCCAAGTAACTAGACCCAGCATTGCAAGGCAAGTCTCAAACCCTTGATCATGTCTAGCCTACTAATTTGAAATGAAGTATGTTAACTGTTTTCAAGTATATGCATGCCTTAAATTCAAATAAGAACTATGTTTCAATAAAGTGATTAGATATGACCTAAAAGATTGTAAAGCCCCTTTTGACATTGAATATCCCTGCACCCTTGTCACCCTAGAATATCATGCTTAGGCTATACTATGCTCAAGATTATATGTTACATGTTGAATGGTCACATGTGAGAAAAGTATATTCAAAAGCCTTTTTGTGAAGGAAAATGTGATTGGAATCGATAGTGAGGATGGTTTGATAGGATGGTGCTGTGTGCACGCTGGGAATGTGAAAGACTCCTCACTAGAGATTCATAAGGACTAGAACCTTGTGCTGTGCTTCTTTGCGGCATGAAAAACGTACCAACCACTTGCCTGTTTATGGGACGGGCGCAACTTAGTAGCTTTCTCTAGTATTAGCTTTTCCCTGCAATGGTTGTCGATCCAGTGTCTTGCGAGAACTGGTGGGCCGCAGAAGGCCATGAGTGATATGAGTTCAGAAAAATCATGAGAGGAAAAGGTGGAAAGAAGGAAGACGCCCTAAGCCAGATTAAGTCGTGCGCGGCTGTAATCAAGAGAGGCTATGTGTCTTGCGAGAACATAGACCCAGGCTAGAAGTAAGGCAGTGGGGAGGACCCACAACGATACTTGAGACTTAACTGTCTATTTACCGGGCAGGGAAATAGTTAATGCTAGGACTGTAAACTGTTGTGTCATCTCGGCCTTGTCACATGCGTAAAAGCCGCATGAAGCTGATCCGACTTGAAAGCCGAATGATTGGTGGATAAATGTGGTACACCTTTGCAAAGTTTAAAAAGTATCGAATACTCTGTGCTCCCAGGTTATGGAGTCTGCGCGCTGTGGATTCTATTCACGTCGATGCAGCACAAGTAGCTTTTGGAAGGTTTCTCACAAAATCTGGGTAAAGTGGTGACTCATGAAAGACCACCACACACAACATTTCTGAAAATCTAGCTTAGGATTTTAAAAGCCCCGCTTTTGAAAACAAAAACCTTTTATTCAAAATGAGAGTGAAAATCTACTCTATTACTATATATATAAAACCAAGACCCCTTTCCTTGAAAACCCCTCATCTATGTATTTGCATTCTCATAACGGGACTTGCTGAGCATCGTGGAAAAATATGCTCACCCTTGCCTTTACAAACAAATTCAGAAGGAAAGATTCAAGGATCCCGATTCCTTTAGCCTTGAGCACCGAAAAGAGGAAGGAACCTGTCCAGACGATTTGAGCTTCTAGGAGGGTCATGCGCCAAGTTGAGTTCGATGGGGTGAAGGCCGAGCCGAACCGCTGCAGAAGGAAATGAAGATCTTTGTTATTGCTTTCGTGATATTGTTTTTGATTCCTGATTTATGAAAAACTCCCTGCTTTTGTATCAACTTTAATTAATGCCATTCGATAATGTAATAGTGGTCCTCGTGACCTTGTACTTGTTTTATCTATTTGACTTATTGTTTAAAGTAAATCCTGTTGTTGTGAGCTTGTGATGTACCTTTCTGTGTGCAATCCACCTGGGCGGTTGCCATTGGAATCCACAAATGAGGGTCCCACAACGACATCCGGAAGAAGACCCAGGGGGCTCCCCCTCCCACCGATCGGGGGGCCAGGGATCCCCTCAAGCGCCCTAGGCAGGGGGGGCGTAACGAGCTACGGCCTCGGGACACCTTTGTCGTCGAGGGTGGAGGCGGCTCGCGCGACCCCCCGAGGTGCAACCGCCCCTTCCCCAAGCCGAAAGGTCATGGGGGAGGACAGTCTTCGCGCGGTCGGGAAGGCCCCGCGGGGAGAAGGCGGGAAGGACCGTGGTGCAGCTTCCACGGGTCCAATACCCACACTACCCGAGACTGCAGCCATCTATTGCAACACTTCGCGGCATTCCTCGATCAGCGTGGGCAGGGGGGGGACTCCGGCCTCCTTGCTCCCTCGGCCAGCTGTTCCGGCCCTTCCCGCTCCCGCGGGGGGTCAGCAGACGCAGACGCAGGAGGGGGAGCCTTCAGAATCTCTCCCCTTTCAAACTTCTCAGCGCCACATCAACGTCATCGTGGGAGGGTCCGCCTCTGGGTGGGACTCTAAGCTCCAGCGTAAGGAGTACGCGCGCGAGGTCAAGGTTGTGGGGGTGCTACACGCGTCCCCGCCACCTAAGTGGTCGGACGTCCCCCTCACCTTCACGGCGGATTACGCGTGAGGGGTTCGCTGCCCCCACGACGACGCGCTCATCGTCTCCGTGACAATCTACAACTGCCACCTGGCCCGCATCCTTGTGGACGGCGGGAGCTCCGTCGACGTCCTATTCCTGAAGTCTTTCAAAGAGATGCAGGTGGATGAGAAGCTCCTGCAGCCCGCGACAGGGCCCCTGCAAGGGTTCGTCCCGGGTAAGGCAATCCACCCCGTGGGCAAGGTAGACCTCCCTATGACATTCGGCACCCCGGAGAACTACCGGACTGAGCTGGTCCGCTTCGACGTAGTGGACCTCCCCTCCTCCTACAACGTGATTATGGGGAGGACCACAATCAACCCGCTGGGGGCTGCCACCCATCAAAACTACCTCGGCATGAACATCCCAGGGCCGCATGGCGTGCTCAACGTCCGGGGAGACCAAGACATGGCCCGTGCTCTATACGAGCGCGCTGCGGCCACAATCCGAAGCGTCAACCTCATAAAGACACCCGGGGGGAGGCTTCTCCCCCGGAACTAGACGTCACTGCGCCACCGCCCGAGAGGCCCCTCCTCAAGCCGCGTCCGGAAGGGGGCCTTCGGAAGGTCCTGCTGTCCCCGGGCGACGAAGACAAAACCGTCCGGATCGAGGAGGAGCTCCCCGAGGAGCATGCGGCGCAGCTTTCAGCCTTTCTGCACGAAAACTCTGATGTTTTTGCGTGGAAGCCTTCGGACATGCGGGGCGTCGCCTGGGAGGTCATTGAGCACAAGCTCGCGGTGGCCCCCGGTCACCCCCGGTCAAACAGAAGCTAAGTAAACTCTCCCTCGAGCGCCAAGAGGCAATCAAGGTGGAGATCAGCCGGCTCCGAGAGGCAGGGTTCATTCGGGAGGTCCTGCACCCCGAGTGGCTCGCAAACCCCGTCCTCGTAAAGAAGTCAACCGGCAGGTGGTGGATGTGCAACCGCGCCTGCCCCAAAGAAAACTTCCCGCTCCCGCGGATTGACCAGCTCGTCGACTCCACCGCGGGGTGTGAGCTCATGAGCTTCCTAGACGCCTACTCGGGCTACCATCATGTCCGGATGGCGGAAGGGGACGAGGAAAAGACGAGTTTCATAACTCCCCTCGGAACCTTCTGCTACGTCCATATGCCCTTCGGGCTCAAGAACGCGGGCGCGACCTTCCAGTGCCTCATGACGCTGGTCTTCAAAGATCAAGTCGGCCGCAATGTCGAAGTCGACATAGACGATGCGGTCGTCAAGAGTCCCCGCGCAGCCTCCCACATCGATGACGTGGCTGAAACCTTCGGCAATCTCCGCGCGTTCGGGCTCAAACTCAACCCAGAGAAGTGCGTCTTCGGGGTGCGCGGGGGGAAGCTCCTAGGTTTCCTCGTGTCCCAGCGGGGCATTGAGGCAAACCCCAAGAAGATCCGGGCATTCCTAGAGATGCCCCCGCCGCTCTCCGTCAAGAATGTCCAGCGGCTCTCCGGCCGGCTAGCCGCGCTAAGCCGCTTCGTCTCCCGGTCGAGGGAGCGAGGCCTCCAGTTCTTCAAGATCCTCCGAGGGCTCGAGGGGTTCCGCTTGACCCCCGAGGCCCAGGAGGCGTTCGACGACCTCAAGAAGTACCTCACGAGCCCTCCAATGCTCGTGAGCCCGTCTCCAGAAGTGCCCTTGCTCCTCTACCTTGCCGCGACCCCCGTCGTCGTCAGCGCGGTCTTGGTGAAGGAGCAAGGGGGGCAGCAGCGTCCCGTGTACTACGTGAGTGAGGCCCGCCAAGGGGCCAAAACTCGGTACACGGAGATGGAGAAGATCTGCTACGCCCTCCTGATGGCGTCCCAGAAGCTTCGCCATTACTTCCTGGGACACCCCATCACCGTCCCTTTGTCCCTCCCCTTGGGGGAGGTACTGCGGAACAAAGAAGCCACCGGCCGGATTGGGAAGTGGGGGGCTGAGCTCTCCCCCTTCTCCCTGTCCCTGACAGGCCGCTCCGCCATCAAGTCACAGGTCCTCGCCGACTTCATCGCAGAGTGGACTCCCGCCTCTGGGTCCGGGGACGAAGACCTCCCTGTGCCGCCCCGACGCAGTGATCATTGGACTCTCATGTTCGATGGGTCGCTGGGTCTCGCCGAGGCTGGGGCGGGAGTAGTCCTCCGGAGCCCCGAGGGGAAGGAACTCGAGTACGCCGCGTTGCTCGAGTTCCCCACAACCAACAATGTCGCCGAGTACGATGCTTTGCTCCTCGGGATGCGCCTTGCGCGCACCCTGGGGATCCGGCGCCTCCTAGTCAAGGGAGATTCCCAGCTCGTAGTTTGCCAAATGGGCAAGTCTTACTTGTGCCATGACGCAAACTTAAGTCTTTATTTTCAGGAAGTGCGAAAGATGGAGAGGCATTTCGACGGCCTCGAGGCCAGACATATCCCGCGAAGGGAAAATGACCGGGGCGACACCTTGGCCCGGGCCGCAAGCGCCCGGGAATCGCTCCCTAAGGGGGCCTTCTTGGAAATCATCACGAAACCCTCGGTGGCCTCCCCGGACACGGGCGACAAGCCTCATGTCCCGGAGGTCGCCGAGGTCATCCGGACTCCGTCGTGGATGGACCCCCTCATCTCCTTCATCAAGGGGGAGGGGGACCCTCCTAATGAGACCGAGGCTAAACGCATCCGGGCCAAAGCCCGGGCATATCTCCCGCTGGAGGGGAGGCTCTACAAGCGGGGGGCTTCCTTGGATGTTTCTTCCACACGAGGCCTCATTCCTGGCTCCCCGTGCTCACGACGACTGGACGATTGTCTCCCGGAAGGTCTTTCCCTTGGAAACCCCGTTTTAGAATTTTCTAACTTAGAAAAATTCTCATGCTACAGGTCACTTCCACCCCGGGGGCCTTGTTACCCCAACAGCCCGCGAAGCTACCCTCCGGCCCGCTGTGGGCGGGGGGGATAAGGAACCCCCGGGTGTCGACCACACCGCCTATGAGCAAACTTAGCTCATCCTTGTCAAAAGGAGTCGTCCAGACCATCCAAGAAGAAAAAATAAAAAGACGACAAAAGAAGAAGCAAACAAACAGCTTTATTGATTGTCAAACCCGGAGGACATATTCCCCCTCCGGTGGGCTTCGGAAATGGTACAAGCCGGGCTCTAACCCGGGGGATTCCCTACATCCTAAGGCTCCTACGCCTAATACTCCCGTAGGCCCTCCGCTAGCTCCCGGGCCAAGTCCCGGTACAATGCGCGCACGCGGCGCCGAGCTTCCCGGAGCACATCTTCAGGCCAGAATTCGTATCCCGCCGGTGGAAGTATTCGAAGAGGAGGTATCATCCGGAACCCCGGACGCGGAGGGGACAATTCGGTGTGATGATTGTCAAAATTGTCCAACTGCCACTCCGAACGCCACCTCAACCGGATCGGCTCCCGGACGACGTCCCCGCTGCGCTCCCTGGAGATGAGACTTAGCAAGATTAAAGCCGCTTGGGCGTCCCCCGGAGAGTCCCTCACGGACCTCCGCCGGGGAGTAACCTCCCGGGAGCCCTGGTAACATTGCATTCAATTCAAGACATAGAAAAATTTCTAACTCTATTGCATTCAAAATATCTTTTTACAAGTGTCCGGGGCTTCTTCTAAGAAGCCACTGGGATCAAAAGTCCTAAGAAAGGAAAACGGTACTAACTAAGACCCGGGGGGAGGCTCATACATTTTCATTGGCGTCCTCCCCCCGAGGGGCTTGCACCGGTGCCGGGGCTGGGGCGTCTGCAGCCATAGGTGCCGGTGCCGGGAACCTCACTCGGATGATCCGGTCGTAGAAGCCCCCGGCGAGCTGCTCCACCTCCCGGCGCGAGGGCTCGAAGAACTCGGGGAAGCTCCGCGGGATGCGGCCCCCGATCGCCCGGGCGCCCACTCCCTGGTGCTCGACGAGCCCGGCTGCGGCTGCGACGACGAGGATCGCCCGGCCTCGCGCCCGGGCATCCGCTGCCTCCGGGATCACGGAGACTTGTGCGTTAAGAAAACGCACAGCCTCCGCGAGCGTGGCCGCGGGCACCTCCGAGCCACCCCCGGAGCCTAGGCTTACGCCAAGGCTCTCGAGGGCCGAGCGGACGGGGTGGCCCGCGTCCACCACCTCCCGGACGCTCGACCCCTCGAGCTCCCGGAAGGCCCCCTCCTTCTCCTTCGCCTCCTGCCGGAGACGGTCGTTGACAGTCTCCGAGATGTGGACCTGGGCTCGAACCCGGGCCAGCTCCTGGAGAGCTTCGCCCCACTGACTCAAGAAGGAGGCAGCCCTGTCCTCCGCGTCCTTGAGCAGCCGGATGACGCGCTGCTCGACACCCCAGGTAATTGCTGTTCCCTACAAATTCCAGAGTTAGAAAAATTTTGGATGCAGTGAACCAAGAGAAAGCGACAACCGTCTTGGGTGAGTACATGGGCTTGGAAGAACCGAAGCTCCGCGAAGCGCTCGTGGAGCGTCCCCTCCACGACAAAGGCCTGGACCTTGGGTGTCTGCAGGCCTTCCGCATAGCGCTCGACCTCCCCTGCGGAGAGCAGGGGGGTCTCCCGCCCGGCGCTGGTCCCGCCGTGGCTGGTAACGGGCCCCCGGACTAGGGCGCCCGGCATGATCTCGGTCGGGGTGGCGGTCGTCGTCGTCGTCGTCTTCGTCGCCGAAGTGCCCCCCGAAGAAGTGGCCGAGGAAGTCCCGGAAGGGATCCCTCGCCGATGGGGGATCATCAGCCCTTTCCCCTTCCCGGGCGGGGGGTCCCCGGGGCCCCCACTTCTGGCGGGACCTCGTAGACGGAGGGGCTCCACCCCTCGTCCACGGGCCACTCCACCCACGGAGGCGAGGCCTCCGCGAACCTCACCTCCGGTTTCTCCGGCGCCAAGGGTGCCGGGGGTGCCGAGAGGACTGCTACTGAAGGCGGAGATGGGCCGTAGTCCGCCGAATCGGACGCCGAACCGCCCGCGGCCGGTTCCTTCCCCCGGGCCTCGATGGGGCTCTTCGGGGGAGGGGGTGTTGCTTCTTTCCGGGCGGGCGCCCGGGCGCGCCCGGTCCCGGGGGACTCGTCCCGGGGCTTCGCCGGTGCCGCCGCCGGCGTCGTCGACGGGCCGGGGGCTTTTTGGACTCTGGCCTTCTTAGGATCAGAGCCCCCGGCCGCGTCCTTCCCCCGGTTGTGCGACCCGGGGGTGGGGAGGGGCTTCCTCTCTCGCAGCTTCAACCTGTAGGCCTCAGCTACCAAGTTCCAGGGAGGGCCCTCCCCCACGAGGCGCACGACGCGCTCGTGCTCATCGGCGAAATACCTCCTGAGGAGGTTCTCCGCCTTCTTCCGCGCCGCCGGGTACGGCCGGACTACAAGAGGTAAACAGTTAGTCAAATTTTCAAAAATTTGTAAGTGCAATGAAGCAGGTAGCGGACTTACGTCGGGTCACCGACTTGACCGGGGGCCGCTGCTCCGGGGCCATGCCGATCCCCCTTCTCCCGCGTGACAAGGGGGAAATCCTTAGGAGCATCATCTCCTCGGCGGCGTCCCGCATAGAGCGGGTCTTCCGAGAGATGATCACCTTGCCGAGGAGCTCGAGCTCCTCGTCCGTCCTCACTGGAGGCTTCGGCGCGGACGACCGGCTGTAAGAGGGGGGCCCCGGGGCGTACGCCACCTCGTCGTCCCGGACCCGGAGGTAGAACCGCCTCCGGATCCAGTCGCCCCAGTGGTCCCGGGAGGCCGCCGCCGGGTAATCGGCCACCCGGGACGGCAGCATCTGCACCATCAAGGAGCCGAAGGGGGACTTGGGTGCCCCATTCATGTCGCGTCTGCCACGACAGTGACATCACTTGTGAGGAGCCCAGCTCGATGCAGCTGGTCCCATAAACCACTTGACTTCCCAGGATGAGTCAATCACAGGAATACATTGAAGCAGCAAAATATTACAGTAGTCATAATTGTATGGCCATCCGACCTTAGTACAATACGGGGTACAGTGCCTTACAAGGCACAAGGTACAACGAAATAAACATCTAGTCGACGGAAGCTAGGGCCAAAAGCAATCCACAGGAAACAGAGGTTGACAGCAAGACAGCACCACATCAGGGCTTCGGAGGGAACTGCTCATCTTCTCCTGCGTCTGCAACATCTTCGGGATATTCACCAAGGTGGTAGAGGGCTCCATCTATTGATGAGTTGTTGCAAGGGTGAGTACTTACGTACTCCGAAAGTCATAGGGAAGGTAGAGATACATATAGTATATATATGACATGAACCTATGCTATTGGGGAAAAAGTGAAGGGTTTTTCAAAATACATTTCTTTCTCATTTCTTGTTTAACTTCTGATCATACTCATGGCAGTCAATAAATCATATTGATGGTGATACATATATCCCATATCCAAGGCGATATATCTTCATATCACATTACTTTTATTCAAGCCTTTCAATCCTATACTCATAGCAGTATCTCATATACTTTAGGGCATAAACCACATGCCTCTTAGTTATCATATGCTTACGGGAAAATCCACATGCCTCTTAGCTAACACATGTTTACTAGATTATGGTA
Organism: Pharus latifolius; assembly: GCA_019359835.1. NCBI lineage: Eukaryota > Viridiplantae > Streptophyta > Magnoliopsida > Poales > Poaceae > Pharus > Pharus latifolius. The sequence goes on from CM033322.1 coordinate 69,418,972, forward strand.
TTACCGCGACACGTCAACACATGACAGCCCACGGCAACGCCCCTTATCGTGACAACACATGCCACTTGGGTAATCTTGAACTAACAAGTTTTAGTTTATAAAACAATACTTGTGTCATACCCCGTGGATTTAATCCACCGCGGCATACTCCTAAAACTAGGGAGCACGCAGTCCCGCAGGACACATAGCCTCTTTTGATTACAGTCGCGCACGACTTAATCTGGCGTAGGGCGTCTTCCTTCTTTACACCTTATCCTCTCATAATTTTTCTGATCTCACATCAGTCATGGGCGAACTGTGTCCCACCAGTTTCCAGGCGAGAAACCGAATCGACAAGCCATGCAGGGAACTGATAATACTAAGAAAGCTACTAGTTGTGCCTGTCCCATACCAGGTAAGTGGTTGGTACGTTTTTCATGCCACTAAACGCGCAACACAAGGTTCTAGTCCTTATATGCCAGTGACCAGATCATACCACAAACCATGCACCTTCAGTGCCTGCACATCCAGTGCAACCAAGCACCTCTAGTGCTACCACCATTCCATACCAAAATTACTGGTCATGGCTAGGGGTTCTATTTCATGAATATAGATGTATATGTATATACTTTTATTAGTTCATGGCTTGCTATCTTAACAAGTTCACATTCCTCAAGTATTCAATCTATCACTGCCATAATATTATTGATCTCAACACATGCAATATTAATGAGATATCTACTCATGGAATAGCATAGCAATTCATAAAATATAGGTTCAATATGATCAAAGTATGACTTGCCTCCCGCGTCGTAAGTATCAGCAGTTGATGACGGTTCAGGGACAAGATTTTCAACCTCAGGCTCTTGCTCTGAACAAGGTCAAACAAGCAAACAGACATTACAATCAATCCTATTCTTACTAATCCACTACATGCAATAATGCAAGGTGAAATACTTTGGTGATACAAGATTTGGAAGAGATTAGAGTTAAACTATGGAAACCAGGATTAAGATTAGTTGTCAAGGTTTACATGGTTCCAAAATATCAGGGTAATATCAAGGTTGTGATTGGTTTGCCCAAAACTAGCGAACGTCTTTAGGTTGGCATTCGGTTCAAGGCATTGACATAAGGTCAATGGGTGATAGAGGGCTCAACTCAAGTTGTGACAGTAGGGAAAAGTGTAGATCACAACGTCAGGAGTCTAAGGGACAAATTTATTTCCAAAGTTCATGGCTGGAAGTGGGTGAAAAGGCTCAATGCCACTGGCTGACATAGGATGACAGTGCCCAAGAATGGCATTGGCATTGTTTGAATAGTTCCCAGTGGCCAAAGTAGGTTTGGATTCAAGCATATGGTGCACACAGTAGTGAGGCAGCTATTTGCCAAGGTAGTTTCTGTTTTACATGACTAGAGGTGGGGGAACAGGGTTAATGCCACTGGCTGACACAGCCTGGCATAGGGTCGACATGGCCAGAAACTAGGGTTAGCCATATCTTTTGATTCAAGGCTCCAAATGATGCACCACTTTGTCTGGTAGTTAGGCATTTTCAACAGGAACAATCTATTCAACAAGGTCATGGGTAGGAGATGGCTGTAAAGTGATGAAAACCAGAGAAGAAGTTGACTGGTCTGGAATACCTGCAACACAAATAGTACAGCAACTAGGGCATAGCTATAACTTCTGTTCTAGGCCGAATTAGAAGTCGTGGTAGAAGACAAACTTGCTCAAAATGGTCCAAAACATCTATATGGCAAGGTAGTTTGAGCTGGAGTGGCTGGATTTCAAAGATACTGGCTGGAGAAAAGATGAACTCAAACCTGATTTGGGCATTTCTGATTTAAAGTGATTGAACTCAATTCCTTGCTCGTGTATGGTCCTCAGGGTACTAGAAACATACTGGTGAAGTTGGATTAGCTAAACATTCAACAGATAAGCTAAACCAGCAAGCACAGTGAACATGCAAGGTTGAAGTTTGGGGTTTTTCAAGTTTTAGCAAAATTGGTGATTCTGGTTGCTTAGATGTGTTCTACACAGTCCACTGATCATGTTTGATCACAGGCTCGAGAGCTAATTCACCCTAGTTAGAGTTTAATTGCTCGTCGGAGCTGCTGGAGAGAAAAGGAAATCGCCGGCGACTGGAGAGGTTTCAAGTTAATTCCATGCTCAGGTAGGATGAGGGAGGTAAGAGGAGCTTACTGAAGTAGCTGGAATGGAGGAGGAAGCAGTGTAGAGGCTTGGCACCGTAGCTCTTCCTTGCTGCTCACCGGAGAAGAAGAAGACACGGTGACTGGTGGCGATTTCTGGTGTTTTTCTGTGTGGTGGAGTTGGCTAAGTCCCGAGGGGTATTTATAAGCGATTTGGGGGTGCTGCAACGGCTAGAAATGCATGGGGAAGTGAAGCGGGCTGGAGGTGACAACTCGGCTGAATCCCGGCGAAGTGACGGCCTGCAGCTGCATTAGGGGCTTTAACCTGCTGCTCTGGTGGAGGTGATGGTGGATAGATGTTTGGCTTCGGCATGGACTCCACGTGGCCGGGTTTTTCTGTTTGAAACGTTGCTAGTGGCGTGGACAATCGGGGAGAATTAGCTGGCCGTGAGGTGAGCCCGAGAAGATCCACAGTGCCAATCATCGAGCACACACGTGGCGGCAAGCGATTGGATGAACTACTGTAGCTGGAGGTCGAAGCAACGACAACAGCTGGTCAAGTGAACAGTAATAGGTCTGTGCTACAGTGCTCGTGATCGATTCAACAGGCGCAGTCGAAGACAGTTGCTGCGGTCGAAACCTGGAGCTGTGGTCGATTGAACGGCCTGGTCGTGAACAGGAGGTGTGGTCGAAGTCGAACTGAGTGGTCTAGTAGTGAACAGTAGCCCGTGGTGGAACCAGGGGCCTGATTGTGATGATTTTGATGGGTTTTGCACTAAATTGTAAATCTGGTCTTAAAGAGGATTACTTTGAGATTTGATTCCATGGCTGAGTATAATATTTCTATTAATACTCATTTAGCTCAAATTTGGAGAAAGTTTGACAAGATTTGAGGGATTTCACCTATTTTCGAAAATAGGGTAAAATTAGGGTAAAACATATCTGGATTTTGTCGATCTCGAATTCTGGTGATTGGAGAGAGATTTTGAAGTCTGATAAAAAAGGAGATCTGTATCAAATAGCATTTGGGAGGTGTTCCCTGAAGAAATTCTGGAGTTGGAGTTGATTTGTAGATTTTAGCCTTTTCAGGCTTCCTGGTAAACAGAAAAGGACCTATTCGTAGTAAAATTTGGACTAATCTGCGAAAAGTGTTTAGATGAATTAATCTGGTTCCCAACTTTTTTGAGTATGTTGAGGATATAACTGGAAACATAATCCAAGAGACACTTGAGTCTGGATAGGGTTAAATTAAGATAACTCAGTTATCTGGAAACTGGGGTACTTAGGGTAAATCTGAATTTTCCTGTTTTCGAAAACAGAGAGAGGCTTAGATACTGAGAGTTAGGGTCAAAATTTGGTCTGGCTCCTGAAGACTTTTATCTTCAGAGTAACTGATAAGTTAGATTTGGATAGGCAGATCTTAGCCTGAATCCAAAGGGTGGATTTTGGAGATTTTTAGGGTTTGGGAGAGATTAGGGTTCAGCTGATCTGGCTACTTCTACAGAGATACATGCATGCAGGGTTTTTATGCAAAACTTTTCACCCCCAAAACTAGGGTGTTACACTTCACCAGGTGGGAGCTCCTCGCCGCCGGTGCGTAGAAGTACCGGAAGGCTCGTAGGGTGGGCTCCCACCCTGTCGCCGTCTCATAGAGCCAGATGAAGAGGCCCATCCGGATGATCACGTTCGAGCTGAGGTGGTTTAGGGCCACCCCGTACTCCTTCAAAAACTCCCGGAGCAAGGGATGCACCGGGAGCCGGATCCCGGCCTCCAGGAAGGCCTCGAAGGCCACGATCTCTCCGGGCCTGCGGCGGGGCGCTCCGTCCTTCTTCACGGGGACCCGGATGTCCCCATCCTCAACGACACAGCGTTCGACCATGGACTCCGCGTCCTCGGCCGTGAACTCAGACGCCCAGAGGAAGTCCGGACCGACCTCCTCCGGGGGCAACTCGGTCGTCTTCGCTCGACCCTTCGGTGCCATCAGGTTAGTTTTTTTCCGGAGGCTAACTTTTCAGGAGGCTACGTCTAAAAACTTCCGGACGCCTGCTATCGGGCGCTAGCTACCGGGAAAGAGCTACCGGGAGAAAGCTACCGGGAGAGCTAAACGCGCTAAGGATGAGAAGTTTGGAATGAAGTTCCTGAGCCCCCCAAGGCCCTATTAATAGGGGCAAGCCGTGGTCTAGATGGGCGCCACGTGGCACCCGTGGAGCAATCTGGACCGTTGAAGTTCAAACCGTGCGCAGGAAACGAAGGGACTGGTGTGCGAATCGAGGCACCGGTTCGAACCACGAACGCATTTTTGGTGAAACGGCGCGGTCTTAAGCGCGAGGCACGGAAGCCGAAGCGTCGCGGCTTCGGTGGCTTGGCCCGGAGATTTTCCTGGTGACATGTACCATACCCACCGGGGACTCGAGCATCGTCCCTGGGGGCCATGGGGGGCTGCTGTTGGGGGAAATCTCCGCGAGACTAAGTCCAGGTAATTTGCATCACGGTGCCTCCCCGGGCGCCGCCTTTCGGCCCCCGGGACGTGGCCTCCAGCGCCGGTCCCGGGCGCCGCCATTTGCCCGTGGACATGGCCTCCCGTGCCTCCCCGGGTGCCGCCTTTTGGCTGCCGGGACCTGCCCTCCGGCGCCGGTCCCGGGCGCCGCCATTTGGGCCCCGGGACCTGGCCTCCTGCACCGGTCCCGGGCGCCGCCATCTGCCCGGGGACACGGCCTCCGGTGCCTCCCCGAGCGCCGCCTTTTGGCTCCCGGGACCTGGCATCCGGTGCCGGTCCCGGGCGCCGCCATTTGGGCCCCCGGGACCTGGCCTCTGGTGCCGGTACCGGGCGCCGCCATTTGCCCGGGGACATGGCCTCCGGTGCCTCCCCGGGCGCCGCCTTTCGGCCCCCGGGACGTGGCCTCCAGCGCCGGTTCCCGGGCGCTGCCATTTGCCCGGGGACATGGCCTCCGGTGCCTACCCGGGCACCGCCTGTTGGCTGCAGGGACCTGGCCTCCGGTGCCGGTCCCGGGCACCGCCATTTGGGCCCCGGGACCTGGCCTCCGGCGCCAGTCCCGGGCGCCGCCATTTGCCCGGGGACATGGCTTCCGGTGCCTCCCCGGGCGTCGCCTTTTGGCTCCCGGGACCTGGCCTCTGGTGCCGGTCCCGGCCGCCGCCATTTGGGCCCCCGGGACCAGGCCTCCGGCGCCGGTCCCGGGCGCCGCCATTTGGGCCCCCTGGACCAAGCCTCCGGCGCCGATCCCGGGCGCCGCCATTTGCCCGGGGACATTGCCTCTGATGCCTCCCCGGGCGCCGCCTTTTGGCCCCCGGGATGTGGCCTCGTCGCTAGGATCGTTCGCGCCGTGTAATCTTCGCTAGGATCGTTCGCGAAACCTGCCGGGGTATTCGCAATACCACGACACTCTCTAAGACCAGATTTACAATTTAGTCCAAAACTAATCAAAAACCACTACAATTATGCCCCTGCTTCGACCACCTCAGCCAAATCGACCACAACTGGTGCAACCGACCAGAGCTAGTGCGATCGACCAGACTTCCGTTTTGACCGGTTCTGCTGTCTTCGACCACTACTGTGTCTTCGACCACCTCGACCACGAACTGCTGCCTTCGTCCACGACCGCAGCTCACGAACAAGAGCACTCGACCGCGACCCTGGCTTCGAACGCTGCTGCTACTGCCGCTGTAACTTCGTCGCCATTGATCACCAGCACTGCCACCTTCGCCGTTGCTTCATTGCCACGTGTGTGCATCTTGTTAGCCACCGTGGTACAGCTGCACCTCACCAGCATTGCCTTCGTTCTCTCGGGCGCGCGCACGACAACAGCAGCACAGTTGCGCCACGTTGCAAGCATGCAAAAGGGGATCATCAGCTCGCCATTGCATCAACCAGGACTGCGCATGCCAGTCTGCAAAGCTGGCACGGCCGTTGGAGCGCATCACTTCGCTGCTGTCCAGCCCGGCCAGTCAATTGGCCGTCGATTCACAACTTCAATTCTCCAGGCACTTTCAACCGTTGCTGCTCACTTCAGCTATTTAAGCTTGCTCTGGCCATCTCCTTCACTCACACATACGCCAGAACCACAGAAATCTCTAACCTCGTCATCCTCTTCGTCTTCTTCAGCAAGCTCGAAGAGAGGCTCACGGTGCCAGGCCAATCTACTGCACCAAACTCCAAATTAACACCCCCAGTGAGTTCCTCCCATCTCTCTTATCGTTCTGTAGCAGTGAATTAAACTATTATGCACCACGTTGCCGGAAATCGCTGATTGTCTCCAGTAGCTCCGGCGAGCAATTAGGCCCTAACTAAACTGATTTAGCTCTCGAGCCAGTAATCAAATATGATCAGTGCACTTATCTAAGCATCTCTAAGCAACCAGAATCGAAGATTTTGCTAAAATCTGGAAAACCCCAACTTTGCACCTTGCATGTGAACTGGAGCTTGCTGTTATGCTTCTCTGGTGCTTCCCCAGTTAATCTAACTTCGCACCTAGCTTTCTTATGCCCCAGAGACCCTCCTCAAGCAAGGAATTGAGTTCATTTTCCCTAGAACAGAAATGCCCAATTTTTGTGGTTTCTTCTCTAGCGCCGGTCGCCGGATTTTGTTTTCGGCCGTTTCAACCCTAACCACCTTGAGTATTTTTGTCTTCTATCTCGACACCTGGATCGGCCCAGGTGAAGAGGTATCGCCATGCCAAAGTTTTGTCCAGAGACTGTTTAGAACAGTTCGGCCACCGTGTTCTTCGCCGGATTTCCTTGCCTTCCGGCCATCTTCCGCCCAAGTCCCTGTTGAATAAATTGTTCATGTTGCAAATGCCTAACCACCAGACAAAGTGGTGCATCATTTGGAGCCTTGAATCAAAATATATGGCTAACCCTAGTTTCTGGCCATGTCAACCCTATGCCAGGCTGTGTCAGCCAGTGGCATTAGCCCTGTTCACCCACCTCTGGTCATGTAAAACAGAAACTACCTTGTCGAATAGTTGTCTCACTACCTTGTGCACTATATGCTTGAATCAAAACCTACTTTGGCCACTGGGAACTGTTCAAACCCTGTCAATGCCATTCTTGGGCACTGTCAGCCTATGTCAGCCAGTGGCATTGAGCCTTTCCGCCTACTTCCAGCCATGAACTTTGAAAATAACTTTGTCCCTTAGACTCCTGACGTTGTGACCTATATTTTTCCCTACTGTCACAACTTGAGTTAAGCCCTCTATCATCCATCGACCTTATGTCGATGCCTTGAACCGAATGCCAACCTAAAGACGTTCGTTGTTTTTGGGCGAACCAGTCACAACCTTGATATTACCCTGATATTTCGGAACCTTGTAAACCTTGACAACTAATCTTAACCCTGGTTTCCATAGTTTAACTCAAATAGCTTCCAAATTTTGTATCACTAAAGTGTTTTCACCTTGCATTATTGCATGTAGTGGATTAGTAAGAATAGGATTGATTGTAATGCCTATTTGCTTGTTTGATCTTGTTCAGAGCAAGAGCCCGAGGTTGAAGACCTTGTCACTGACCCATCATCAACTGCTGATACTTACGACGCGGAAGGCAAGTCATACTTTGATCATATTGAACCTATATTTTATGAATTGCTATGCTATTCCATGAGTACATATCTCATTAATAATGCATTTGTTGAGATCAATGATATTATGGCAGTGATAGATTGAATACTTGAGAAATGTGAACTTGTTAAGATAGCAAGCCATGAACTAACAAATATATATATATATATATATATATTCATGAAATAAAACCCCTAGCCGTGACCAGTATTTTGGTATGGGATGGTAGTAGCGCTGGAGGGGCTTAGCTGCAAAGGATGTGCAGGCCCTAAAGGTGCATGGTTTGTGGTATGATCTGGTCACTGGCATATAAGGACTAGAACCTTGTGTTGTGCGTCTAGTGGCATGAAAAATGTACCAAACACTTACCTGGTATGGGACGGGCACAATCTAGTAGCTTTCTTAGTATTAGCAGTTCCCTGCATGGCTTGTCGGTCCGGTTTCTCGCGTGGAAACTGGTGGGACGTAGTTCGTCCATGAGTGATGTGAGATCAGAAAAATTATGAAAGGATACGGTGGAAAGAAGGAAGTCGCCCTACGCCAGATTAAGTCGTGTGCGACTTAATCAAGAAAGGCTATGTGTCCTGCGGGAACATAGGCCAAGGCTAGGAAGTAAGGCAGTGGGGAGGACCCACAACGGTACTTGGGACTGTATTGTCCATTTACCAGGCAGGGATACTGTTAATAATAGACTGCGAAAACATTGTGTGGGCTCGGCCTTGTCACATGCGTATAAGTCGCATGAAGCTGGCCCGACTTGAAAGTCGAGTGAAGAAGTGGATTTAAAAAGAGGTACACCTCTGTAGAGTTTAAAAATGTATTCGAATACTTCGTGCTCCCGAGTTTTAGGAGTATGCCACGGTGGATTAAATCCACGGGGTGTGACACAAGTATTGTTTTATAAACTAAAATTTGTTAGTTCAAGATTACCCAAGTGGCATGTGTTGTCACGATAAGGGGCGTTGCCGTGGACTGTCATGTGTTGACGTGTCGCGGTAATACTATAATATAGAGATCATGTGATAACTAAGAGGCATGTGGATTTTGCCTTAAGCATGTGATAAGTAAGAGGCATGTGGATTTTGCCTTAAGCATATGATAGCTAAGAGGCATGTGGATTTTTCCCTAAGTATATGAAATACTGTCATGAGTATAAGATTGAAAGGCTTGAATAAAAGTAATGTGATATGAGGATATATCGCCTTGGATATGGGATATATATATATATATTGCCATCAGTATGATTTATATATTTCCATGAGTATGATCAGAAGTTGAGTAAGAAATGAGAAAGAAATGTATTTTGAAAAACCCTTCACTCTTTCCCCAATAGCATAGGTTCATGTCATTTATACTATATGTATCTCTACCTTCCCTATGACTTGTGGAGTACGTAAGTACTCACCCTTGCAACAACTCATCAAAAGATGGAGCGCTTTACGACCTTGGTGAATACCGTGAAGATGCTGCAAATCCAGGAGAAGATGAGCAGTTTCCTCCGGAGCCCTGTTGTGGTGCTGTCTTGCTGTCAACCTCTGTTTCCTGTGGGATTGCTTTTGGCCCTAGCTTCCGTCGACTAGAGGTTTTATTTTGTTGTACCTTTGTGCCTTGTAAGGCACTGTACCCCGTGTTGTACTAAGGCCTGATGGCCATACAATTATGACTACTGTAATATTTTGCTGCTTCAATATATTCCTGTGTTTGACTCATCCTAGGAAGTCAAGTGGTTTATGGGACCAGCTGCACCGAGCTGGGCTCCTCACAGGTGATGTCACCGTCATGGCAGACACGACACCCGGGGACAAGGCCCCCGGTGCCTGTCCCAGGCGCCGCCTTTTGCCCGGGGATAAGGCCGCCGGTGCCTGTCCCAGGCGCCGCCTTTTGCCCAGGGACAAGGCCCCCGGTGCCAGTCCCAGTCGCCGCCGTCCCTCCGGGAACGGGAGCCCTCGGTCCCAAGTCACGTGCGGGTCATGCGAGGAGTGCCTCAGGAATCAGCAGACACCTATCAAACATCCGAGGCGCCTGGCCGGGAGAAGGACGTTGCTACCCTTCGATCCAGTGGTAGCAGGCGGGGTAGTTTAGTCTTTTTGCTTCTTTTGGGGCTATAAAAGCACATGTACACCTCTTGTAAACGAGGACTGGCTCATTATTGCTAGAATAGACAATCTCACAGGTGTGCTACGGAGCCTCTCCCCCCAGGAGAGCTTCCCCAGCCGACTCCGGTCGGGAGCACACCGACAGCACTAGGGCCCCCACCGGGACCCGAACCTGTATGAAGCCTCATGTCATTTGTTGTGCTTGTCTTGCGGGGGAGGACTGGTCACCCGGTCAGCTCGCGTCGTATTTTCTTTGCTAGGATCGTCCACAAAACCTGCCGTGGTATTCGCAATCCCACGACAGTTGGCACCGTCCGTGGGGACCCGTGATGAGACGCCATGGCTCCCCCAAGAACGAGGCCCCGCGCCCTTCCCGGTGACGCCGGTCCCGGTGACCCGGTGCCACCCGGCCGGGACACGACCATCCCCTCACTTTCGCCCGGAGGAGGCCAGACCCAGGTACCGCCTCCCACCTTCACTCTTAATTTCGGTGGTTCGATCCTCGGGTCAATCCCGGCAACCGTGGTGGCTTCGGTCGGGATTAGTCTCCCTCCGATGGCTCCCCCAGCTCCCCGGGACGCCCTACTTGAGGCTTTAGTGGAGGGCCAGCTCTGCGCCCAGCGCTCTATGGATGAGTTGCTTCACGTATTGGTGCGGCCACCGGCCCCCACATACCCGCAGTACCCATACCCGGGGGCTATGCCCCCATTCATGGGTCAGCCGGCGGCCCCTCTGGTATCCGGAGGCCCCGTCACCCCATATGACCCGTCCGGAGGGTACCCTCCCCTGGCGGGTCATACGTCCGGACCCTTTCCGGCACCGGGATCCTTCCCGGTGCCGGGGGGTTACTTCGTGCTCGGGCCCTTCGTGGCACCTGGGGGATACCCCGTTCCGAGTCCATTCCCGGGGCCGGGGGCCCATTACATGCCGGGGGTTTTCCCTGCGCTGGGAGCCAGTCCGGCCCCACGGGTCGCATCTACGACACCGGGGGCGATCGACAGAGCAGCTCCCGTGCCACAGCGGATCTCCCCCCGCAATGGCCCCCTAGCTCGGAACGTTGCCGCGGAAGTCGGCCCCTCACCGGTTTTGGATAATACAGGGGTTTCCCCCTTTCCGGTTCTGGTCGTCGCCGCGGGCGCCCCCTCCCCAGTTCCGGATAATACAGGGGCTTCCCCCTTTCTGGTTCCGGGGGTCTCCGCAGGGGGCTCCCCCCTACCAGCCCCGATGACGTCCGTACCGGTAGCTACAGTGCATGAGCTCCCTCCTTCCCAGGGGCCACCCCAAGGGTGCCCCCGGCGGACCAGGTCCGTTTCTCCTGGGAGGAGGTCGAGCGAATGCACACGGCCAAGTACGGGGAAGAGCTTCCCCCGGGTCTCAGACACGAAGAGCCTCGCTCCCGCACCGGCCGGGGGAAGAGACCCGCCGAAGAGCCAACCTCTCCGGGGGAGAGCCCGGACATCCGAGAACTTAGCCCCGGCTCAGGAGAAAAGCGTCGTTACCGCCACACCGCGGACCTCTTGGGCCGCTTCCCGACTCCCACAACGAGGGCACGTCCCCTGTCAAAGGAGACAGCGACCGGGGCTCTCCCCGGGAAGTGCAGGGGGCTAATCAGCCACTCTGAAGAAAATATAAGAATAGAGATAGGTTTGTTGAAAATTCTCTTTCTTCTTCCAAGTAACTTCTTGCTCTCGAAGGATGTCGATGGTGTTTCCTGCTTATTGGATGGAAGTGTAGTTTAACTTTCCTCCTGGAATTGCTGTTTGTGCTCCTTCTCTTCCTCTTCCTCGATTGGCCTTGCTTCCTCCTCTTCCTGGTGAAGTTCCTCTAAAATTCTGTGGTTGTGACACTGGTACTCTGGATGCTTCTGGTTGTGTTCCTGCCTATAACCTGGCAATGGATGGTGGAAGTTGAGTCCAAGGACAAAATTTTCTATGATGTCCACGCTGCCAACAGTGATAGCATTGAATGTTCATGTAAGGGTTTCCTTTGCTTCTGGTAGCCATGGCTCCTCTTCTTTGTATGCTTCCTTTGGGGTTCTGCAACGGTGATGTTCTAGGTGCTACTGACTGCATTTCTGCCTGAGATCTGGCTATGGAACTAGGGAATTGAATCCAAGGACAGAATTCTTTGCGATGCCCACGCTGTCCGCAATGAAAACATTGGACACTCGCGTGAGGACAGCTCTTCTGAAGGTGGTTTCCTTTCCAATTGGGGCACATCATTCTTATTGGTCTGGGAGTCTGGTATGATGGTTGAAAACTAGAGGTGGTAAGGTGTTGGGGGAAATCTCCACGCGGTCAAGTCCAGGTAAGTTCATGATTGCCCGGGGACAGTGGCCTCCGGTGCCTGCCCCGGGCGCCGCCATTTGGCCCCCGGGACCGTGCCCCCCGGCATGTCCCGGGCGCCGCCATTGCCCGGGGACAGTGGCCGCCGGTGCCTGTCCCGGGCGCCGCCATTTGGCCCCCGGGACCGCGCCCCCCGGGCCTGCCCCGGGCGCCGGCATTTGGCCCCCGGGACCGGGCCCCCCGGGCATGTCCCGGGCGCCGCCATTGGTCCGGGGACAGGGGCCTCCGGTGCCTGCCCCGGGCGCCGGCATTTGGCCCCCGGGACCGTGCCTCCGGGGCATGTTCCGGGCGCCGCCATTTGGCCCCCGGGACCGTGCCCCCCGGGCCTGCCCCGGGCGCCGCCATTTGGACCCCGGGACCGGGCCCCCCGGGCATGTCCCGGGCGCCGCCATTGGTCCGGGGACAGTGGCCGCCGGTGCCTGCCCCGGGCGCCGCCATTTGGCCCCCGGGACCGTGCCCCCCGGGCATGTCCCGGGCGCCGCCATTTGGCCCCCGGGACCGTGCCCCCAGGGCATGTCCCGGGCGCCGCCATTTGGCCCCCGGGACCGTGCCCCCCGGGCATGTCCCGGGCGCCGCCATTGGCCCGGGGATAGTGGCCGCCGGTGCCTGCCCCGCCATTGGCCCGGGGACAGTGGCCCCCGGTGCCTGCCCCGGGCGCCGCCTTTTGGGTCCCCGGGACCCTGCTCTCCGGAAGGGGTCCCGAACATCATCGCCCTCCTAAAAGGTAAAACCCCTGTTTGTTTATCACGTGCAGGTCACGCGAGGGACGCCTCGGGAATCAGCGACCACCTGTCAAGCATCCAAGACGTTTGACTGGGAGAAGGACGGTCCAACCCTTCAATCCGACGGTGGCTTCCGGGGTAGTTTAGACCTTTTTGCTTTTCTTTTTGGGGCTATAAATAGCCCTTGTACCCCTCTGTTGTAAAGGATCAGTTCATGATTATTGGAATAGCTAATCTCACAGACGTGCTCCAGAAGCCTCTCCCCCGGAGAGAGCCTCCCCAGCCGACTCCGGTCGGGAGCGCGTCGACAGGACTAGGGCCCCCACTGGGACCCGAACCTGTATAAATCCTCGTGTCTTTTCTTGTGTTTGTCCGGCGGGGGAGGACCGGTCGCCCGGTCAACCCGCGCTGCGTAATCTCCGCTAGGATCGTCTTCAAAACCTGCCGGGGTATTCTTAATACCACGACAGTTGGCGCCGACCGTGGGGAACCGTGACGAATCGCCATGGCTCCTCCATGAACAAGGGCTCGCACCCTTCCCAGTGACCCGGGTCTCGGGGACCCGGCGCCGTCCGCCCGGGACACTGCTGTCCCGGCGGCCCCTTCCGAAGGCGACCTGACCCAGGTACCGCCTCCCTCCTTTCCTCTTAACTTAGGTGCTTCCACCTCCAGGTCGTTCCCGGTGACCGCGGGGACCTCGGCCGGAACAAGCGTCCCCCCGACGGCTCCCCCGGCTCCCCGGGATGACCTGCTCGAAGCTCTCGTAGAGGGCCAGCTCCGCGCCCAGCGTTCTATGGACGAGCTCCTTAGTGTGTTGGCGCGGCCCTCGGCCCTCACATTTCCATCGCACCCGTATCCGGGGATCATGCCCCTGTTTATGGGATACCTAGCGGCCCCTCCGGCGTCAGGGGGGCTGTCTACCCCGAATGATCCCGCTGGGGGGTTCCCTCCCCCCGCGGGATATACTTCCGGACACTTCTCGGCACCCGGGCCTGTCCCGGTGCCGGGAGGCTATTTCATGCCCGGGCCCTTCGTGGCACCAGGGGGGTACCCCGTCCCCGGCCCGCTTCCGAGGCTGGGGGGTCATTTCATGCCGGGGGTTATTCCTACGCCGGAAGCCAGTCCCGCCCCTCGCGTTGCGTTTACCGCACCGGGGCCGGTCGACAGAGCAGCTCCCGTGCTTCAGCGAATTTCCCCCTGCATTGGCTCCCCAACCCCGGACGTCGCCGAGGGGGCTCACCCCCCACTGGTTCCGGATGTCGCGGGGGCTTCCCCCTTTCCGGTCCCGGTCGTTGCCGCAGGGGCCCCCTCTTCGGACCCAAACGTCGCCCCGGGCGCCCCCTCCCCGGTTCCGGATGGTGCAGGGGCTCCCCCCTTTCCGGTCCCCGGGGGCGTTGCAGGGGGCTCCCCCCAGCAAGCCCCGGTAGCTTCCGGGCCGGCTGCTACAGTGCAGGAGCTCCCTCCCCCGGCGAAGCAGGTCCGCTTCTCCCGGGGGGAGGTCGAGCGAATGCATTCTCCCAGCCGTGGGGAAGAGCTTCCCCCCGGTCGTTGTCGCAGGGAGCCTCGCTCTCGCACCGGTCGGGGGAAGAGACCCGCCGAAGAACCATCCTCCCCGGAGGGAAGCCCGGACGTCCGGGAAATCAGTCCCGGCCCAGAAGAGAAACGTCGCCACCACCACTCTGGCGGCCCTCTTGGGCCGCTACCTGACTCCGATAACGAGGGGGCGTCCCACGTTAAAGAAGACAGTGACTGGGGCTCCCCCCGGGAAGTGCAGGGGGCGAACCAGCCTCTATGTCGAAGACTCCGCAGCATCCGATGGCCGCGGCCCTACCGTCCCCCGCACATCGAACATTATAATGGCGAAGCGGACCCTTACGAGTTCGTGCAGATCTACTCCACAGCCATCTCCGCGGCGGGGGGGGACGAGAGTGTCCAATGCAACGTCTTCCCCCTCTACCTCACCGGCATTGCCCGCTCCTGGTTTTACAATCTGAAGGCGGGCTCCATCAAGTCTTTCTCGCAGCTGAAGCGGGAGTTCTGCGCCAACTTTCAGGGAAACTACGTATGTCCCCTGGATTCTTCACAGCTATACACAGTGCGCCAGAGAACCGGGGAGACCATCAGAAGCTTCTTCAGGTGCTTTGCCCAAGTAAAAAGCAAAGTGGCCCACGTCCCGGACTCCACAGTGATCGAAGCCTGCAAAAGTGGGATCCTCCCGGGGGAACTCCACCGAAGACTCTCTCGAAGCTGCCCCTCCTCCGCCGACGAGCTCTTCAACGTACTCGAAAAGTACGCTCGCGCGGAGGAAGACGACACCTGTAAGAAGACCCAGGGGGCTCCTGCCCCTGCCGAGCGGGGGACCCGGGATCCCCCCAGGCGCCCCAGGCAGGGGGGCCGTAGCGAACCACGGCCTCGGGACACTTTTGTCCTCGAGGGCGGAGGCGGCTCGCGCGACCCCCCGAAGGGCAACCGCCCCTTTCCCAAGCCGAGAGGCCATGGGGGAGGACAGTCTTCGCGCGGCCGCGAAGGCCCCTCGAGGAGAAGCCGGGAAGGACCGTGGTGCAGCTTCCACGGGTCCAGTACCCACGCCACCCGAGATTGCCACCAGCTGCTGCAGCACTTCGCGGCGTTCCTCGACCAGCGCGGGCAGGGGGGGGGACTCCGGCCTCCTTGCCCCCTCGGCCAGTTGTTCCGGCCCTTCCCGCTCCCGCGGGGGGGCAGCAGGTGCAGGAGGGGGAGCCTTCAGACGCTCTCCCCTTTCAAACTTCTCAGCGCCGCATCAACGTCATCGTAGGGGGGTCCGCCTCCGGGCGGGATTCCACGCGCCAGCGCAAGGAGTACGCGCGAGAAGTTAAGGTAGCGGGGGTGCTACACGCGTCCGTGCCGCCCAAGTGGTCGGACGTCCCCCTCACCTTTACGGCGGAAGACGCGCGAGGGGTTCGTTTCCCCCATGACGACGCGCTCATTGTCTCCGCGACAATCTACAACTGCCACTTGGCCCGCATCCTCGTGGACGGTGGAAGCTCCGCCGACGTCCTGTTCCTCAAAACCTTCAAGGAAATGCAGGTGGATGAGAAGCTCCTGCAACCAGCGGCAGGGCCTCTGCAAGGGTTTGTCCCGGGGAAGGCGATCCACCCCGTGGGCAAGGTAGATCTCCCGATCACCTTCGGCACCCCGGAGAACTACCGGACCGAGCTAGTCCGCTTCGACGTAGTGGACCTCCCCTCCTCCTACAATGTGATTATGGGGAGGACTACGATCAATCGTCTGGGGGCTGCCACCCACCAAAACTACCTGTGCATGAAGATCCCCGGGCCGCATGGCGTGATCAACATCCGGGGGGATCAAGACATGGCCCGTGCTCTATACGAGCGAGCTGCTGCCACAATAGGAAGCGTCAACCTGATCAAGGCACCCGAAGGGGGAGGCTCCCCCCCCAGACGTAGACGTCGCTGCGCCATCCCCTGGGAGGCCCCTCCTCAAGCCGCGTCCGGAAGGGGGCCTCCGGAAGGTCCTGCTGTCCCCGGGCAGCAGGGACAAAACCGTCCAAATCGGGGCAGAGCTCCCCCAAGACCATGCAATGCAACTCGCAGCCTTTCTGCGTGAAAACTCCGATGTTTTTGCGTGGAAGCCTTCGGACATGCGGGGCGTTGCCCAGGAGGTCATTGAACACAAGCTCGCGGTAACCCCCGGTCACCCCCCTATCAAGCAGAAGTTGAGGAAGCTCTCCCTCGAACGTCAAGAAGCTATCAAGACGGAGATAGCCCGGCTCCAAGAGGCGGGGTTCATCCGGGAAGTCTTGCACCCTGAGTGGCTCGCAAACCCTGTCCTCGTCAAGAAATCAAGTGGCAAATGGCGCATGTGCGTGGACTTCACCGACCTTAACCGCGCTTGCCCCAAAGACAACTTCCCGCTTCCGCGGATCGACCAGCTCGTTGACTCCACCGCGGGGTGCGAGCTGATGAGCTTCCTAGACGCCTACTCGGGATACCATCAAGTCCAGATGGCGGAGGGGGATGAGGAAAAGACGAGTTTTATAACTCCCCTCGGAACCTTCAGCTACCGCCATATGCCCTTCGGGCTCAAGAATGCGGGAGCCACCTTCCAGCGCCTGATGACGCTGGTCTTCAAAGATCAAGTCGGCCGCAACGTCGAAGTCTACGTAGACGACGCGGTCGTCAAGAGCCCCCGTGCAGCCTCCCACGTCGACGACCTCGCAGAGACCTTCCGCAACCTCCGCGCGTTCGGGCTCAAGCTCAACCCGGAGAAGTGCGCCTTCGGGGTGCGCGGGGGGAAGCTCCTGGGTTTCCTCGTGTCCCAGCGGGGCATTGAGGCAAACCCCGAGAAGATCCGGGCCTTCCTAGACATGCCCCCGCCGCGCTCCGTCAAAGATGTCCAGCGGCTCTCCGGCCGCCTGGCCGCGCTCAGCCGCTTCGTCTCCCGTTCGGGGGAGCGGGGCCTCCAGTTCTTCAAGATCCTCCGAGGGCTTGAGGGGTTTCGCTGGACCCCCGAGGCCCAGGAAGCCTTCAACGACCTCAAGAAGTACCTCTCGAGCCCTCCAATGCTCGTGAGTCCGTCTCCGGAAGAGCCCTTGCTCCTCTACCTCGCCGCGACCCCCGTCGCCGTCAGCGCGGTTTTGGTGAAGGAGCAAGGGGGGCAGCAACGTCCTGGGTACTACGTCAGTGAAGCCCTCCAAGGGGCCAAGACTCGGTACACGGAGATGGAGAAGATTTGCTACGCTCTCCTCATGGCGTCCCGGAAGCTCCGGCACTACTTCCTGGGGCACCCCATCACCGTTCCGTCGTCCCTCCCCCTGGGGGAGGTACTGCGGAATAAAGAAGCCACCGGCCGGATTGGGAAGTGGGGGGCCGAGCTTGCCCCCTTCTCCTTGTCCCTTACCGGCCGCTCCGCAATCAAGTCGCAGGTCCTCGCCGACTTCGTCGCAGAATGGACTCCCGCCTCTGGGTCCGGGGACGAAGATCTCCCTGTGCCGCCCCGACGCAGTGACCATTGGACCCTGCTGTTTGATGGGTCGCTGTGTCTCGCTGGGGCGGGCGCGGGGGTAGTCCTCCGGAGCCCCGAGGGGAAGGAGCTCGAGTACGCCGCGCGGCTCGAGTTCCCCGCAACCAACAACGTCGCCGAGTACGAGGCTCTGCTCCTCGGGATGCGCCTCGCGCGCTCCCTGGAGATCCGGCGCCTACTAGTGAAGGGAGACTCTCAGCTCGTTGTCTGCCAAATGGACAAATCTTACCTGTGCCATGACGCAAATTTAAGTCTTTACTTGCAGGAAGTACGAAAGATGGAGAAACACTTCGACGGCCTTGAGGCCCGGCATATCCCGCGAAGGGAGAATGACCGGGCCGATGCTTTGGCCCGGGCGGCAAGCGCCCGGGAAACGCTCCCCAAGGGGGCCTTCTTGGAAACAATCACGAAGCCCTCGGTGGCCTCCCCGGACGCAGGCCCCGAGCCTCCGGTCCCGGAGGTCGCCGAGATCGTCTGGCCGTCATCATGGATGGATCCCCTCATCTCCTTCATCAAGGGGGAGGGGGACCCTCCCGACGAGACCGAGGCTAAGCGCCTCCGGGCCAAAGCCCGGGCATATCTCCTGCTGGAGGGAAGGCTCTACAAGCGGGGGGCTTCAGCCCTCCTGCGCTGCCTCCCCCGGTCAGAGGGACTTCAACTCCTGGAGGACATTCACGCGGGGAGCTGTGGTTCCCACCTAGCCCCGCGTACCATCGCCGCCAAGGCCCTTCGGCAGGGCTTCTACTGGCCTACAGCCATGCGCGACGCGCGAGACCTTGTCTCCGCGTGCGAAGCATGCCAGAAGATGGCCAAGGGCTCGAATCTCCCTCCTGTAGGGCTGCGGACTATCCCCATCACTTGGCCTTTCGTGCGCTGGGGGATGGACCTCTTAGGGCCCTTCCCCCCAGCGCCCGGAGGATACAAGTATGCGGTAGTCGCGGTCGACTACTTTACAAAGTGGGTTGAGGCGGAGCCCTTGGCTAGCATCACCTCCCGGGCCGTTCAGCGGTTTTTCTGGAAAAACGTCGTTTGTCGTTTTGGTGTCCCCCGGGAACTCACCGTGGACAACGGGACCCAATTCGACTCGGCTTATTTCCGGGAATTCTGCGAAGGCCTGGGGGTCGTCATCCACTTCGCCTCAGTGGCCCATCCCCAAAGCAACGGGGCCGTCGAGAGGGTCAATGGCGTAATCCCACAGGGGTTACGCCGGAGACTCGAACAAACCGTTTCCAAGCGGGGCGTGTGGGCAGAGGAGCTCCCTAGCATCCTCTGCTCGATGCGCACGACCCCGTCCCGGGCCACAGGACGTGCTCCCTTCTCCCTAGTCTACGGGGCGGAGGCAGTCCTCCCCCCGGAGATCGGCTTCCGGTCGCTGCGGGTCGAGCTCCTGAACGAAGCCACGACCGTAGCCTACCGGGCCAACGAAGACAACCGGCGGCTGGAAATCGACCTCGTGGAGGAGGAACGCGACCGAGCGCTCCTCCGCCACGCCATCTACGAGCGCGAGATGTGGCGCGCATACAACCAGCGCGTGCGCGAGAGAGCTTTCCGCCTTGGGGACCTTGTCCTCAAGCGCGTCACAGACCCCCAAGCCCAGGGTAAGCTCTCCCCCAAGTGGGAGGGCCCCTACAGGATCTCCGCTGTCCTAGGCTCGGGGGCCTATAAGCTCTCCAACCTTCAAGAGCAGGAGCTGAAGCACACCTGGAACTTGCGTTTACTTCGCAAGTTCTACGTCTAGCCTTACGGGCCTGTCCCCTCCCCCGGAGCGATCACGCCGGAGGGGGAGGAGGGACGCTGTAACTTCCTTTCCCCCCCCCCCTTCGCGGTTTCGCAGGGGGGGCTTTGTATATTTTGTTAATCAATGCATAGCCTTTGTTCTTCAACTATCTCATTGCAGGTCTTTCTTGTTACCGCCCCTAGCGGTGATGCCCTCCCCGCGAGGAAGCCCTCCCCACGAGGAAGCCCTCCTTGTGAGGATGCCCTCCCCGCGAGGAAGTGGGCCAGCCCCAACAAGTCCCTACAACGGAGCCTGCACTCCCGTAGGGCGGCTTACGACCAGCCCTCGTGGACTGAGGGTGTAAGCGGCAACCCGGTCATAGTGGCCGTGGTAACGAGTCACTTTGGGAGACTAGTCCCCTGCCCAAACACTCAAGTCCCGTCTTCGGGCACTTCCTCCTCCGGGAGTAGACGCTCTCCTCAGCGGGACGTCTAATGGCTTTCTGGATTTTCTTCCTCCTCCGGGAGTCGACGTTATTCCCGGCTCCCCGTTCTCACGGCGACCGGAAGATCAGCCCCTTGCGGCTTGATTGGATCTATCTTCCTCCTCCGGGAGTCGACGTTATTCCCGGCCCCCCATTCTCACGGCGACCGGATGATTATCTTTCGGAGACCTTATTCCCGGCTCCCCGTTCTCACGGCGACCGAACGAATGCCTTACGAAGATATGGATTTTTCAGATATATTTTCCCCCGGAAACATTATTCCCGGTTCCCCGTTCTCACGGCGACCGGACGAAGTCCCAGGAAGCTCCCCTCTGGAGGTCTTATTGGCTTTTCATGAGCCCCTTCCGCGCCTTGTTCCCGGTTCCCCGCTCTCCCGGCGGCCGGATGAACCTCTCCCGGTGCCCCCGCGCACCCCGGAAGGTCCCTCCCTCGGAAATCCTGTTTTTACAATTTTCTAACTTAGAAAATATTTCTACAGGTTATGCTCCCCCCGGGGACCCTGTTACCCCCACAGCACGCGGAGGCCTCCTCCCGCCCGGTGTGGGCGGGGGGGGGGGGGGACAGGGGGCCCCCGGGTCACCCACGAAGAAACTTAGCTCATCCTTGTTAAGATGAGTCGTCCAGACCATCCAAGAAGAAGAAAATAAAGAGGCAATAAAAGGAAACAATGCGCTTTATTGATCAACAAACCCGGAGGACATCTTCCCCCTCCGGTGGGTTTCGGAAATGATACAACCCGGGTCCTAACCCGGGGGATTTTTCTACGAGCCTAAGGCCCCTACGCCTAAAGCTCCCGGAGGCGCTCCCTCAGCTCCCGGGCCAGGTCCCGGTACAGCGCCCGGACGCGACGCTGAGAATCCCGAAGTACATCTTCGGGCCAAAACTCGTACCCAGCCGGCGGAAGTATCCGGAGGGGAGGTATCATCTGGGCCTTCGGGCGCGGGGGAGTTAATTCAGCACGGCTGTTGTCAAAATTATCCAAGTGCCACTCCGGGCGCCACCTCAACCGGACAGGCTCCCGGGCAGTACCCCCGTCGCGCTCCCCGGAGACAAGGCTCAACAAAATCAAAGCCGCTTGGGCGTCCCCCGGAGAGCCTCTCCCGGACCGTTGCCCAGAAGTAACCCCCCGGGAACCCTGGTAACATTTCATTGCAAAGACTTAGAAAAATTTCAAATATATTTCATTGCAAAATGTTTTTGTACAAGTGCCCGGGGCTTCTCCTAAGAAGCTACCGGAATCAAAATGTCTAACAAAATAAAAAGAGGTCCTAGCTAAAGACCCGGGGGAGGCTCATACTTTAGCATTGGGGTCCTCCCCCCGGGGAGCTTCCTCCGTGGCCGGAGCAGGGGCATCCGCGGCCGGAGGCGCCGGTGTCGGGAACCTCGTCCGGATGATCCGGTCGTAGAACCCCTCCGCCGGCAGCTCCACCTCCCGGCACGTTGGCTCGAAGGCCTCCGGGAAGCTTTGGGGGATGCGCCCCCCGATCGCCCGGGCGCCGACCCCACGGTAGTCAACGAGCCCCGCGGCGGCCGCGATGACGGGGATCGCCCTGCCCCGTGCCCGGACGTCCGCAGCCTCCGCGAGGGTCGCCGGGGGTACCTCGGGGCCGCTCCCGGAGCCCAGTCTAACGCCAAGGCTTTCCAAGGTTGAGCGGACGGAGCGGCCCGCGTCCGACAGCGCCCGGACGCTGGAGCTCTCGAGCTCCCGGAGCGTCTTCTCCCGCACCTTGGCCCCCTCTCGGAGGCGGATGTAGGCGCCCTCCGAAAGGTGCACCTGCGCCCGGCCCCGGGACAGCTCATCAAGAGCTTCGTCCTGCTCCCGGAGGGCCGCCTCCCGCTGCTCCACGTAGGCCGCCGCCCGGCTCTCCGCCTCCTTGAGCAGCCGGGTGACCCGCTGCTCAAGGCTCCAGGTAACAGTCGCTACCTACAAAATACATAAAGTTAGAAAATTCTCAAGTGCAGGAAAAAAGCCAAGGTGTTGAGAGCTCGGGTTACCTGGGCTTCGAGGGACTCGAGCCCCTCAAAACGCTCGTGGAGCGTTCCTCCTGCTACGAAGGCCTGCACCTTCGGGTTGTGCAGGCCCTCCGCGTAGCGGGCCACCTCCCCCGCGGGAAGTAGGGAGGTATCTTGCCCGGCCCTCCTGTCGCGGCCGGGAGAGGGCCCCTGGACCTCGGAATCTGGGAGCACGGCCGGCGTCGCCGGCGTCTTTGTCGACGAAGTTTCCTCCGAAGACGAAGACGAAGATCGGGCGGGGTTCTCCGCCCGGGGGGGGATCATCGGGCCTTTCCCCACCCCGGGCCGGAGGGCCCTCGGAGCCTCCTGCTCCGGGGGCACCTCGATGACTGAGGGGCTTCCCCCCTCCTCATCGACCGGCCAGAGGCACGGAGGCGCCGCCTCCGAAAACCTCACCTCTAGCCTCTCCGGCGCCAATGCCGCCGGGAGAGGCGAGAGAAGCGTCACTCGAACTGGCGACGGGGCGTAGTCCGCGGAATCGGACCCGGCCCCTCCGGTAACAACCTCCTTCCCCCGGGCCTCGATGGGGGCCTCCGGGAGCGGAGGCGTTGCCTCTGCCCGGGGCGCCGCCCGGGCATGTTCGGCTCCGGGAGCCGCGTCCCGGGCCCTCACCGGCGTCGTCGCCGGTGTCGTCGTCGGGGCGGGGGTCTTTTGGACCCGGGGCCTTTTGGGCTCCGAGCCCCCGGCCACATCCTTCCCCCGCTTATGAGAGCCGGGGGTGGGAAGGGGCTTCCTCTCCGGAAGCCTGAGCCCGTAGGCCTCGGCCACCAGGTTCCGGGGAGGCCCCTCCCCCACGAGGCGCACAATGCGCTCGTGTTCGTCGGCGAAGTACCTCCCCAGGAGGTGCTCCGCCTTGTCCCTCGCCGCCGGGTACGGGCGCACTGCAAGAGGTAAAAAGTTAGTCGATTTCTCATAAAAAACTGCAAGTACGAAAATGCAGGGGACTTACGCCGCGTCACCGGCTTGACCGGAGGCCGCTGCTCCGGGCCCATGCCGATCCCCCTTCCCCCGCGTGAGAAGGGGGAAAGCCGCAGGAGCGCCAGCTCCTCCGCGGCGTCCCGCATCGAGCGGGCCTTCTTCGCCAGCACCACCTTCCCGAGGAGCTCGAACTCCTCGTCCGTCCACACCGGCGGCTTCGGTGCGGATGACCGGCTGTAGGTGGGAGGCTCCGGGGCGTAGACCACCGCCTCGTCCCGGACCCGGAGGTAGAACCACCTCCGGAGCCAGTCCCCCCAATGGTCCCGGGAGGCCGCCGCCGGGTAGTCCGCCACCCGGGAGGGCAGCATCTGGACCATCACCGAGCCGAAGGGGGACTTCGGTCCTCCCTGCACCAGGTGGGAGCTCCGCGCTGCCGGCTCGTAGAAGTACCGGAAGGCGCGGAGGGTGGGCTCCTGCCCGGTCGCTGTCTCGTAGAGCCATATAAAAAGGCCCATACGGACGAGCGCGTTCGGGGTGAGGTGGTTGAGAGCCACCCCGTACTCTTTGAGAAACTCCCGGAGCATCGAATGCACCGGGAGCCGGAGCCCCGCCTCGAGGAAGGCCTCGAAGGCCACGACCTCTCCGGGCCTGGGGCGGGGGGCTCCGTCCTTCTTTAGGGGGACCCGGATGTCCCCCTCTTCAACGACGCCCTTCTTGACCAGGGACTCTGCGTCCGAGGCCGTGAACTCGGAGGCCCAGAGGAAATCCACGGGGATTTCCTCCGGGGGCACCTCCGTGGTCTTCGCTCGACCTTTGGGCGCCATTAGGTCAGTTCTTTCTTTTTTGGGTGGCTAAGTTTTCAGGTGGCTAAGTCAACAACTCCCGGACGCTTGCTACCGGAAAAGGGTACCGGAGAAGCTATCGGAAGAGCACTACCGGGAGAGGTGAAGCTGGGGTTGAAGATTTGGAATGAGCTTCCGGGGCCCCCTAAGGCCCTATTTATAAAGGCTGGCCGTGATCTAGATGCGCGCCACGTGGCCCCCTCTGGGCAATCTGGACCACTGAAATTCAAACCGTGCGCGGGAAACGAAGCGACAGGCGCGTAAATCGAGACGCCGGTTCGAACAGCGTGTGCATTTATTGCGAGAACAGCGCGCCCATAAAGCGCCCGGCACAGAAACCGAAGCGTCGCCGGGGCTCCGGTGATTTTCGTCCGGAGATTTTCCCGGTACCGTAACCATTCCCTCCGGGGGCTCAAGCTTCGTCCCCGGAGGGCATGGGGGGCTGCTGTTGGGGGAAATCTCCACGCGGTCAAGTCCAGGTAAGTTCATGATTGCCCGGGGACAGTTTCCTCCGGTGCCTGCCCCGGGCGTCGCCATTTGGCCCCCGGGACCGTGCCCCCCGAGCATGTCCCGGGCGCCGCCATTGGCCCGGGGACAGTGGCCGCCGGTGCCTGCCCCGGGCGCCGCCATTTGGCCCCCGGGACCGCACCCCCCGGGCCTGCCCCGGGCGCCGCCATTTGGCCCCCGGGACCGCACCCCCCGGGCATTTCCCGGGCGCCGCCATTGGTCCGGGGACAGTGGCCTCCGGTGCCTGCCCCGGGCGCCGCCATTTGGCCCCCGGGACCGTGCCCCCCGGGCTGCCCGGGCGCCGCCATTTGGCCCCCGGGACCGGGCCCCCGGCATGTCCCGGGCGCCGCCATTGGTCCGGGGACAGTGGCCGCCGGTGCCTGCCCCGGCACCGCCATTTGGCCCCCGGGACCGTGCCCCCCGGGCATGTCCCGGGCGCCGCCATTTGGCCCCCGGGACCGTGCCCCCCGGGCATGTCCCGGGCGCCGCTATTGGCCCGGGACAGTGGCCGCCGGTGCCTGCCCCGGGCGCCGCCATTTGGCCCCCGGGACCGTGCCCCCGGGCATGTCCCGGGCGCCGCCATTTGGCCCCCGAGACCGTGCCCCCGGGCATGTCCCGGGCACCGCCATTTGGCCCCCGGGACCGTGCCCCCTGGGCATGCGGGCGCCGCCATTTGGCCCCCGGGACCGTGCCCCCGGGCATGTCCCGGGCGCCGCCATTTGGCCCCCAGGACCGTGCCCCTGGGCATGGCCCGGGCGCCGCCATTTGGCCCCCGGGACCGTGCCCCTCGGGCATGTCCCGGGCGCCGCCATTGGCCCGGGGACAGCGGCCCCCGGTGCCTGCCCCGGGCGCCGCCTTTTGGGTCCCCGGGACCCTGCTCTTCGGAAGGGGTCCCGAATGTCATCGCCCTCCTAAAAGGTAAAACCCTTGTTTGTTTATCACGTGCAGGTCACGCGAGGGACGCCTCGGGAATCAGCGACCACCTGTCAAGCATCCAAGACGTTTGACTGGGAGAAGGACGGTCCTACCCTTCAATCTGACGGTGGCTTCCGGGGTAGTTTAGACCTTTTTGCTTCTTTTTGGGGCTATAAATAGCCCTTGTACCCCTCTGTTGT
The DNA here is from genome assembly GCA_019359835.1 of Pharus latifolius. NCBI lineage: Eukaryota > Viridiplantae > Streptophyta > Magnoliopsida > Poales > Poaceae > Pharus > Pharus latifolius. Next base: position 69,444,474 of record CM033322.1, read on the forward strand.
AAAGGATCAGTTCATGATTATTGGAATAGCTAATCTCACAGACGTGCTCCGGAAGCCTCTCCCCCGGAGAGAGCCTCCCCAGCCGACTCCGGTCGGGAGCGCGTCGACAGGACTAGGGCCCCCACTGGGACCCGAACCTGTATAAATCCTCGTGTCTTTTCTTGTGTTTGTCCGGCGGGGGAGGACCGGTCGCCCGGTCAACCCGCGCTGCATAATCTCCGCTAGGATCATCTTCAAAACCTGCCGGGGTATTCTTAGTACCACGACATAAGGATTCTTCTTCTAGTTGAATTTAGTTGTGGTTGCACTTGTTGAGGCATTCTTCTCTTCTGACCTTCTCCCTCTATATTTTCCTTCTGTGGAGGATTGGAACTCTGAGATTCTTGCTGAAACAAAGGGTTTCTTGTCATAATATCTTCTTCCTGAGGAGTCTGTTCCTTGTCTTCTCCACTGTTTTGAGATCTTCTTCTTGCATCAACCATGGTGGCTCTGAAAAAGGTTTAGATTGGTCTAACTAGCTAGGGCCAACTAAGACAGCAGTGCAGAAATTAGTGCAAACTACTTTAATGCATAAAATACTTTGGCTACTAGCCATAATACACAAGTTAACCATTGCAAAAGCAACAACGAATCACAAGGCTATCAAGAGCATCCACCATCTGTATCTATACCAACCCCTAAGACACTCTGAAACAACAGAACGCACTCTCACAATCTTACCGAATTTTTGAAAATCCAAATAAAATTTTGAAATAAAAGTTTTCAAGAGCTACAAAGCTCATTATTTTTATCAAAATACAATTTTCAACAAATAGTTTCTAAATAAATTACATCTTCCTGGCACGGCCAATCCCTAAAGGTGTCGTTCTACAGTCAAGTTCTCATGTTGCTCTGATACCATAATTTTGTCGCTCCCCAAAACTGGGACTACGACTACTCCTGTAGAGACCTAGCTCGCTGCAGCTAGTCCCATATATGCATAGCATACACATACCCTTGACTTCCCAGGATAAGTCAGGCACAGGAGTATATTACATTGCAACAGAGTAACTTACAAAATATTTAAGCAGTGTGGCCTGCTGGCCTTGATATTACATAAGAAGATTACAATGCCTTCACGGCATACATGGTCTAGCAAAATAACATCTACACAGCAGAAGAGAGGTGACCCACCCACAATGAGAAGTGGACGGCAGAACAACACACATCAGGGCTCTGGCAGAACTGACACTCCTCCTTCTAGATCCACAAGGTTCTCCATTCCTTCATCTTGGTTATTGAACGCTCCATCTACTGATTTGTAGGTTGCAAGGGTGAGCACTTACGTACTCAGCAAGTCATAGGTAAGAGTAGATACATATAGTAGTGATGATATGAATCTAGACTAGTCAAGAATTATGGATGTTTATAAAATAATCTCTTATTTTCATACCTCATCTTATGGCAGCACCTTTCATAATATAACACCATCATTCATGTTCACTAGATTATAGCACTACCGCGACATGTCGACACACGACAGCCCACGGCAGCACTCCTTATCATGACAACACATGTCATTTGGGTAATCTTGATTTAACACATATTATTTAGAAAATAATACTTGTGTCACACCCCGTGGATTTAATCCACCGCAGCAGACTCCTATAAAGTTGGGAGCTCGGAGTATTTGAATACGTTTTTAACTCTGCAGAGAGGTACCAATTTACCCGCACGATATTCCACTTTCAAGCCCTTCCTATCATAACATAATGATTGGACCCCTGACTCACTTCATACTGTGAGCGGCAAGGTGGAGATAACAAAAACTTTTGTTATGTATCACTCACAATTCACCCCTGACCATGTGGCTCTCCGCGAAGCATAGTTGTGGTAGGTTATATCCTAACCTCCACCCCTTCTCATTTTCCCATTGCTGGGTCAAATACCAGATCACCTTCAGTGATATTGTGGGAACCGTCCCTATGTCAATCATGCATTACTACACAACTCATGCAAGGGTTTCATGTGCGTTCCACATAAGTACTTGTTCAGGCCTGTCCCATACCAGGCTTGCGGTTAGCACGTTGTTCATGCCACTAGACACACAACACAAGGTTCTAGTCCTTATATGCCAGTGACCAGACCATCCACAACCCTGCACCTTCAGTGCCTGCATATCCTTTGCAGTCTAGCACCTCCACTGCTACCACCATCCATACCATTTTTCTGGTCACGGCTAGGGATTTTATTTCATGAATATAAGTATATAAATACATATATAATAGATCATGGCTCAAAACTTGTTTATTTCACATTTCATAGATAACCAGTCTAGTACTTCCAATTCATAAATCAACCATTCTCAATCTTTCTCATGCAATATTATCTATATTCAATGTTATGTTATAGCAACATTTAAAATATAGGTTCGAGATGACCAAGGATATGACTTGCCTTCCGCGTCGTAAAATACAGCAGTTGATGACGGGTCAACAACGAAGTCCTCGAACTTAGTTTCTGGTTCTGCTCGGCGACAAACAAACACACAAATATTACTTAATATATTAAAATATTTTATGATCTATATGCAGATATGCTTAAGAAGGATGATTGAACAATACTGGAGATAATTGAGATTGCAAGCTGAACTGAGTTGAGAGTCTAGGGTTTCAAGGAATTGGCTAAGGATGGGTGTTAGATGCTCTTAGTATCTCAAGGTTGCAATAAGAACATCAGTTTTGTGGTTGGCTTGATCAAAAACAGCGAATGTCAGCAGATTGACATTCGGATCAAGGCTCTAACATAGCTTAAAGGAAAGCTAGAGAGCTTATCTCAAATTGTGACAAAAGAAGAAAGTGTAGATCATAACTCTACCAATTCAGTGGACAAAGTGGCTTTCAAAATGCACAACTAGAAGTGGGTAAACAAGGCCAATGCCATTGGCTGGCATGCACTGGGATAGTGTCAAAAACTAGGGTTTAGCATAAAATGCATTTCAAGGGCTCAAATCAAGTTGTGATAGAAAGAGAAATTGTAGATCACAACCTCAGGAATCTAAGGGAGAAGATTATGCTCAAAATTCACATCTGGAAGGGAGTGAAAAGGGCTAATGCCACCGACTGACATAGTCTGGCGTTGAACTGACATGGCTAGAAACTAGGGCTTGGCATAACTTTTGATCTAGGGCTCCAAATGATGCACCACTTCATCTGGGAGTAGGCATTGATAACAGGAACAAATCACTCAACAGGATCTAGGGCAGGAGATGGCCGGAAAGTGATGAAAATCAAAGGAGAAGTGCGCTGGCGACACGGCACAGTGAAGCCACTGGACAAAATCTTGGCATGGCTATAACTTGAAATCTAGACAGTTTCAGAGATCGGGCTAGAAGACAAAAATGCTCAGGAGGTTGAAGCACACCTAAAGGACAAGGTGGTTGAAGCTAGATCGGCCGGGAATGGATTTCCGGTGAATGGCGCCGAAGAAGAAGACATGGGATTTGGGGGTTTTTGCTACAGAAGCTTTGAACTCAATTCCAAGCTCAGGGAGTATGAGGGAAGCATAGGGATGCTACTGGGATGATCAATTTGGTCGGAGGATGGCCGGTGTGGGCTGGCGACGATCGCCGGCAACGGGTGAAGTTCAAAATTGGGGAAACCTTCGATTTGAGCACAATCTGGAGATCTGGATGCACAGGCTTGCTTCAAAGAGTTCACTGATCATTTGGTTCCACAGAATCGAAAGCCAATTCGGGGTAAATCGGCCTGCATTGCCGGAACAGGGCAATTCGAAGATTCCGGCGATCACCGGCGATAAGATGCAAGGAATTTCAATTAAATGATACAGCACGATGAGTGTGATGAGATATACTCACTGTTGCTGTTAATTTGGCAGGAGGTGCTGTGGAATGAGCTGGCACCGTGAAGCCTCAAACTGGACTCGTCGGAGAAGACAACTGCAGTGGAGGTGATGTGAAATTTGGTTAAGTTCTGGTGATGGGAAGATTGCACGAGGTAATGGTTGCTTATATAGACCAGAGGGCGAAGCTTGCAATGAAGTAGCAGCAATGAATTTGGCGTCAGTGACTTGATTTGCCGGGCGCAGATGCAACAACGGCGAGCGGTGACGCGATGGCGCTCAGGCGGTGCAAAGCTGATTAAGCTGTCGGCTTCATCGGGACTCAACAATGTCGGGCGCTGCAAGGCGGTGGCAACACAAGCTGGCAATGCAAAGCAACGTGGCACGGAGTTGCTGACAACGGCTGCTGCTTGTCGCGCACAGGGGCAAGCTTTGGTCGTTGACGTTGCCACGGCGATGGCTAAGATGCGGACGCGTGCGCAACAGCAAGAACAAACATGCACGAGCACAAGTGCAGGCGGGGCTTGGCCGGCGGCGAACGAGCACGGCGCAAAATCATGGCGAGCTCTGGTCGTGCGCACAGCAGTTGGCCTGGTCAAATTAGGGCTGATTTGCAATTTCAAATTCTTGATTTTGGGCTGAATTGTAAATCTGAAGATTTGGAAGGTTTGATCTGACTTGAATTGCATTAATCTAGTAGGCTTGATTCAACAGATTACTTGGCACAAATAGAAGATAAAATTTGAGACATTTGGATGATTTTTGATATTAACTGAAAAAAGAATATTTTAGGGTAAAATAGATTTGAATCTCATTGATCTCGAATTCTGAGATTTAGGATTTGATTTTGAGATATTCATATAAGAAGAATTTGTGTTGAAAAGCATTTGGGAGGTGTTCCCTGAATTAGATTTAGATTTGGAGATGGTTTGTAACATTTCGCCTTTTCAGGCTTCTGGAAAATCTGGAAAAAGGACTGATCTGCGGTACTCTTGGACTGATTTGCGAAAAAGGTTTAGATGATGAAATATGACTGCCAACTTTTTGGATTAAGGTATTGGCATACCCTTGATCATAATCCAAGAATAATTTGGTTTGAACTTGGTCAAGATTTTGATTAAATCTGAATTTCTGAAACTTAGGGTATTTAGGTAATATAAGATATTTCTGTTTTTGAAAATAGAAAGGAGTTGATAAATCTGGAAGTTAGAGATAGAATTGAATCTGGGTTCTGAAGGCTTTTAGGTTTAGGATAACTGATAGATCACATCTGAACAATCTGATCTTGATTTGGGGTTCACAGAAAAAAAATTGGAGATTTTAGGGCTAGAACAGAATAAAGCTGGGGCTGATTTGACTGATCTAGAGAAGACATATGTATGCATGACTTTTTAAGAAAGAACTTTTCACCCCAAAAATCAGGATGTTACAACGGGGGAGACCATCCGCAGCTTCTTCAAATTCTTCGCTTAAGTTAAGAGCAAAGTGGCTCACGTCCCCGACTCCACGGTCATCGAGGCGTGCAAGAGCGGGATCCTCCCGGGAGAGCTCCACTGGAGGCTCTCCCGAAGCTACCCCTCCTTCACCGACGAGCTCTTCAATGTACTTGAAAAGTACGCTTGGGCGGAGGAGGATGACCTCTGGAAGAAAAACCAGGGGGCTCCTACCACCACTGATCGGGGGGCCAGGGACCCCCTCAAACGCCCCAGGCTGGGGGGCCGTAACAAGCCACGGTCTCGGGACACCTTTGTCCTCGAGGGTGGAGGCGGCTCGCGCGACGCCCCGAGGGGCAATCGCCCCTTCCCCAAGCCAAAAGGCCGCGGGGGAGGGCAGTCCTCCCGCGGTCGGGAAGGCCCTGCGACAGGGAGCAGGGAAGGCCCGTGGTGCACCTTCGACAGGTCCAGTACCCATGCCACCTGGGAATACCATCAGCTGCTACAGCAGTTCGCGGCATTCCTCGACCAACATGGGTAGGGGGGACTCCGGCCTCCTTGCCCTCTCAGCCGGCTCTACCGGCCCTTCCTGCTCCAGCGGGGGGACAGTAGGGACGAGCGCAGGAGGGGGAGCCGTCATAAACTCTCCCCTTCCAAACTTCCCAGCGGCGTCATCATGGGAGGGTCCGCTTCTAGGCAGGACTCCAAGCGCCAGCGCAAGGAGTACGCGCGTGAAGTCAAGGTCATAGGGGTGCTACATACGTCTCCGCAACCCAAGTGGTCGGACGTCCCCCTCACCTTCACGGCGGAAGACGCGCGTGGGGTCCGTTTCCCCCATGACGACGCGCTCATTGTCTCCGCCACCATCTACAACTGCCACTTGGCCCGCATCCTCGTGGATGGCGGGAGCTCCGCCGACGTCCTCTACCTGAAAGCTTTCAGGGAGATGCAGGTGGACGAGAAGCTTTTGCAACCCGCAATAGGGCCCTTGCAAGGATTTGTCTAGGGGAAGGTGATCCACCCCGTGGGGAAAGTGAATCTCCCCATTGTTGCATCTAGGCCTTCATGTCTAACCCTAATTTTGATGATTAATGAAAACAGAGTGTTTAGGACTAACTGTGCTTTTTGAGATTGATTAATACAGGGATCCGTTGGGAAGATTGTCGAGATGAACAAAACGAACCCAACACAAAAGACATAAAAGCACAAGTCGCAAAAATGAAGACAAGACGCAAATATGAAAAAGCAAAGGACCAAAGTTAATCCGTAGTTTATTTTTACCGATCTCGGCGTTTGGAGATGATCGGTTAGGAAAATTGTTTTTAGTTTTAACTGTACTATAAAGAGGGGTGGCGAAAGTCCTCTCTTTATCTCCAACATAAACCGAGAAACTTAGGTCATTGCATTGCATCTTTTTGGTTGGATTTGGTTTGAACTTAATTTGAAAAATCTGGTTTTTCAGTTCAGTTTTTAACAGCAGAAGAGTTTTTTGATTTTCTAGAAAGATCGAGGCAGATCTGGCTTTTACTTCTGTTGACAAAAATGTAGCCCTTGAAATTATCTTTCAAACGAGCTGTTAAACACCTCTTTTAGATTTGTGGATTTAAAGTTATCTCTATTTTTGTTTAGGCTAACTGTCAGTTTACTGAACTGACTGTCAGTTTGAATGTCAGTTTGTTTAAACTAACAATTGTCCAGAGAGGGTGTATTTTGAGCTCAAAATTTTTGTACTAAACTGACTGTCAGTTTGTCCATACTGACTGTCAGTTGGGGTTTCTACCACAGTGCTTTTAACTGAGTTTCTATTTGATTCTGGTCGAGTTTGTGCTCGAACTGACTGTCAGTTTGCATAACTGACTGTCAATTGTGGGTTTCAGCTTTCCATAAATGACCACGAACGGCTAGCAAATTTTCATCCGTAAATTTTGTGGGCCGTTTTGTACTAAACTGACTGTCAGTTAGGCAAACTGACTGTCAGTTTGAGTTGCTGATTTTCAGCCCTAGCTCCAACGGTTCATTTGTTTCTTGAGGCTATAAAAAGGGCTTTGGGCATGAGTTTGATACAACAAGCAGTAGCATTTTCTTATACACTCTTGAGCTTTAGTTTTCCACTTAAAATCTTGATCTTTTGATCAAGTTGAGTGTTTTCGATCCACCGAGAGTTTCAGTTCTTTTGCATTTGCATTCACTTAGTTTCTCGATGCGTGTTTGGAGGTCAAGAGAAGACCTCGCTGTCTGTTACTCTGGGTGAGCGCCCTTACCTAGACGGTTCGGAGGCGTGGCCGTTGACCTCACCAGAACGGAGATTGTTGGAGAGGCTCGGCAAGCTTGTACAAGGCATCGGTGCTCGCCTTTCCGGAGTGGACAAGGAGCAACCAATAGTTGATAATACTCTTCGTGAGTATTGAGGCAAAACTCAAGTGACTTGAGTGCTTCAACGAGGACTAGTGGAAACTGGGCGAGTCTCCGATACCTCGGTAAAAACTGCTGTGTTCGTTCTCTTCCTCTCTTGCTTATTTTATTTGTTCTTGATTTGCAATTATTTGTTCAAGCTTAAAAGTTTTTAAAAGCCTCCTATTCACCCCCCCCCCTAGTTGGCATCCTTGATCCAACACCCATGATGTTTGACACCCCGGAGAACTACCAGACTGAGATGGTCCGGTTTTACATGATGGACCTCCCCTCCTCTTACAACGCGATCATGGGGAGGACCACGATCAACCGCCTGGGGGCCGCGATCCACCAGAACTACCTCTGCGTGAAGATCCCCGGGCCTCACGGCGTGATCACCACCCGGGGAGACCAAGACATGGCCCGCGCTCTATACGAGCGCGCCGCCGCGACGATCGGGAGCATCAACCTCATTAAGACACCGGGGGGAGGTCTCTCCCTTGGAATCAGACGTCACTGTGATACCTCCTGGGAGGCCCCTCCCCAAGCCCCGTCCGAAAGGGGGCCTTAGGAAGGTTCCACTATGCTCGGAAGACGGGAACAAAACCGTCCGTATAGGGGCGGAGCTCCACGAGGAGCACGCAGCGCGACTCGTGGCCTTCCTGGACGAAAACTCTGACGTTTTTGCGTGGAAGCCCTCCGACATGCGGGGCGTCGCCCGGGATGTCATCGAGGACAAACTAGCGGTGACCCCCCGATCAAGCAGAACTGAGGAAACTCTCCCTTGAACGCCAAGAGGCGATCAAGGTATATATCGCCCGACTCCGAGAGGCGGGGTTCATTCGGGAGGTCTTACACGCCGAGTGGTTCGTGAACGCCATTCTCGTGAATAAGTCGAACGGCAAGTGGTGGTTGTGCGTGGACTTCACCGACCTCAACCGCGCCTGCCCCAACGACAACTTCCCACTCCCGCGGATTGACCAACTGGTCGACTCCACCGCGGGGTGCGAGTTGATGAGCTTCCTGGACACCTATTCGGGCTACCACCAAGTCCAGATGGCGGAAGGGGACGAGGAAAAGACGAGTTTCATAACTCCACTCGGAACCTTCTGCTACGTCCACATGCCCTTCGGGCTGAAGAACGCGGGAGCGACCTTCCAGCGCCTCATGACACTGGCCTTCAAGGACCAAATCTGTCGCAACGTTGAAGTCTATGTCGACGACGCGGTCGTCAAAAGTCCCCGCACAACTGCCCACGTCGCCGACCTAGCGGAAACCTTCTGCAACCTCCGCGTGTATGGGCTGAAGCTCTACCCGGAGAAGTGCGCCTTCGGCGTGCGCGGGGGGAAGCTCCTGTGCTTCCTTGTGTCCCAGTGGGGCATAGAGGCGAACCCCGAGAAAATCCGGGTGTTCCTGGACATGCCCCCGCCGCGCTCGATCAAAGTCGTTCAGCGGCTCGCCGGCCGCTTAGCCGCACTGAGCCGCTTCATCTCGAAGTCGGGGGAACACGGCCTTCAATTCTTCAAGATCCTTCGGGGGCTCGAGAGGTTCCGGTGGACCCCCGAGGCTCAGGAGGCCTTCGACGACCTGAAGAAGTACCTCACGAGCCCCCCAATGCTAGTGAGTCCATCTCCGGAAGAGCCCTTGCTCCTCTACCTTGCCGCGACCCCAGTCGTCGTAAGTGCGGTATTGGTAAAGGAGCAAGATGGGAAGCAGCGCCCCGTGTACGACGTGAGTGAAGCCCTCCGAGGGGCCAAAACTCGGTACACGGAGATGGAGAAGATCTGCTACGACCTCCTGATGGCGTCCCGGAAGCTTCGTCATTACTTCCTGGGGCACCCCATCACTGTCCCATCATCCCTCCCATTGGGGGAGGTGCTTCGAAACAAAGTGGCCACCGGCCGGATCGAGAAGTGGGGGGCCGAGCTCGCCCCCTTTTCCCTTTCCCTCACGGGGCGCTCCACTATCAAGTCACAGGTCCTCGCTGACTTTGTAGTGAGTGGACTCCTGCCTCCGGGCCTAGGGACTAAGACCTCCCCGTGCCACCCCGACGCAGCGACCACTGGACACTCATGTTCGATGGGTCCCTGTGTCTCGCCGGGGCTGGTACGGGAGTAGTCCTCCAGAGCCCCGAGGGGAAGGAACTCGAGTACGCAGCGCGGCTCGAGTTCCCCGCAATGAACAACGTCTCCGAGTACGAGGCTCTGCTCCTCAGGTTGAATCTTGCACGCTCCCTGGGGATTCGACGCCTCCTAGTAAAGGGAGAGTCCCAGCTCGTAGTTTGCCAAATTGACAAGTCTTACCTGTGCCATGATGCAAACCTGAGCCTTTACTTGCAGGAGGTGCGCAAGATGGAGAGGCACTTTGATGACCTCGAGGCCCGGCATATCCCACGAAGGAACAATGATCGGGCCGACGCCCTAGCCCTGGCGGCCAGTGCCCGGGAACCGCTCCCCCGTGGGGCCTTCCTGGAGATTATTGTGAAACCCTCAGTGACCTCCCCGGACGCGAGCGACGAGCCCCGCGTCCCAGAAATCACCGAGATAACCCGGACTCCGTCATGGATGGACCCCCTCATCTCCTTCATCAAGGGGGAAGGGGACTCTCCCAATGAGACCAAGGCTAAGCGCCTCCGGGCCAAAGCCCGGGCATATCTCCTATTGGCGGGGAAGCTCTACAAGCAAGGGGCTTCCGCCCTCCTTCGTTGCCTCCCACGACCGGAGGGACTCCGGCTTCTCGAAGATATCCACGCGGGGAGCTGCGGCTCTCATCTAGCACCACGCGCCATCACGGCCAAAGCTCTTCGTCAGGGCTTCTACTGGCCCATGGTGATGTGCGACGCGTGAGACCTCGTCTCCGCGCGCGAGGCTTGCCAGAAGATGGGCAAGGGTTCGAACCTCCCCCCCCCCCTAGCGCTGCAGACTATCCCCATCACTTGGCCCTTCGCACGCTGGGGGATGGACCTCCTAGGGCCCTTCCCCCCAACGCCCAGGGGCTACAAGTATGCGGTGGTCGCGGTTGACTACTTTACTAAGTGGGTAGAGGCTGAACCCCTGGCCAGCATCACATCCCGGGCAGTACAATGGTTTATCTAGAAAAACGTCGTTAGTCATTTTGGTGTCCCCCGAGAAATCACTGTCGATAACGGGACCCAATTCGACTCGGCATATTTCCAGGAATTCTGTGAACGCCTGGGGCTCACCATCCACTTTGCTTCAGTGGCCCATCCCCAGAGCAATGGGGCCGTTGAGAGGGTCAACGAAGTGATCCTACAAGGGTTACGCCGACGACTCGAGCAAGCCGCTTCCAAGCGGGGTGCATGGGCAGAGGAGCTCCCTAGCATCCTCTGGTCCATGCGCATGACTCCGTGCTGGGTGACGGGACGCACTCCCTTCTCCCTGGTCTACGGGGCTGAGGCAGTCCTCCCCTCGGAGATTGGCTTTCGGTCGCTGCGAGTCGAGCTCCTAGACGGAGCTACGACTGTAGCGTACCAAGCCAACGAGGCGAATCAACGACTGGAGGTCGATCTCGTGGAGGAGGAACGCGATCGAGCGCTCCTCCGCCACGTGGTGCCTGTCCCGGGCGCCACCATTTGCCCGGGGACAAGGCCCCCGGTGCTTGTCCTGGGCGCCGCCTTTTGCTCGGTCCCAAGTCACGTGCGGGTCACGCGAGGAGTGCCTCGGGAATCAGCGGACACCTATCAAACATCCGAGGCGCCTAGCCGGGAGAAGGATGTTGCTACCCTTCGATCCAACGGTAGCAAACGGGGTAGTTTAGCCTTTTTGCTACTTTTGGGGCTATAAAAGCCCTTGTACACCTCTTGTAAACGAGGGCTGGCTCATTATTGCTAGAATAGACAATCTCACAGGTGTGCTCTGGAGCCTCTCCCCCCGGGAGAGCTTCCCCAGCCAACTCTGGTGGGAAGCACGCCGACAGGACTAGGGCCCCACCTGGACCCGAACCTGTATGAACCCTCGTGTCATTTGTTGTGCTTGTCCGGCGGGGAGGACCAGTCACTCGGTCAGCTCGCGTCATATTTTCTTCGCTAGGATCGTCCACAAAACCTGCCGAGGTTTTCGCAATACCACGAAATCTCCAAATTTAAGGCACGGTTAAGCTCCTAGGTTCCCACAGAAGCTGTGGCTTAGAGGAATTTGGTTGAGGCGGCGCCGGCAAGAGAATCGACTATGCGGCCGGAGAAGAAGGGGATGGCTTTTGGGAATTTCTAACCCAGAGCTTTGGAGATCAATTCCTCGTAGTGAGAGCAAGAGAGAGGTGAGGGATAGCTACTGGAATGGCCAATTTTGCCAAAGAAGAGACAGAGTGGGCCGGCGACGTGTGACGGTCACGGCAGCGTGAGAATAATAGGAAATCAGCAAATCAAGCTTCAATTTGAATTATGAATAAACAGGTTTGTTCAAGAGGCTCAGAAGACCACTTTATTCTTTAGAAGGGGAGGCTAATTCAGGCTGAAACATGGTCAATTGCCAGAACAGGGTAAATACAAAATCTGGCAATCATCGGCGTTCAGGTCCACCGGAGTTCATTTAGAAGCTACTGCATGATGCGGTGAGAGGGAGGTACTCACTAGCCGAATCAATTTGAAGAATGGAGCAGCAGATCGAGCTAGCGCCGTGCTCCTCCTTGGCGGCTCGCCAGAGACGAAGACGGAGACAGTGGCACTTAGAATTTGTTAGTTCTGGAGAGTGTGAAGGCTTTGTGAGGTGTTGGCGATCTTAAATAGGTGCGGGTGAGGCTTGTAACAGCTGGCAACCTCGATACTTGGAGTAGCTGAAGCGACCGGATGGTGGTCACAGTGATGACGCGATGGCGCATGGCGGCCTCGACGGCTTTTCCTGCTTTCGTGCGCTGGTCTGGTTGATGCGATGTAACACCCTGGTTTTGGGGCTGAAAAGTTTTTGCATAAAATCCTGCATGCATGTATCCCTGCAGCAGTAGCCAGATCAGCTGAACCCTAATCTCTCCCAAACCCTAAAAATCTCCAAATCTATTCTCTAGATCCAGATCAAGATCGGACCATCCAGATTTAATCTACCAGTTATTCTGAAGATAAAAGTCTTCAGGAACCAAGTTGAATTCTAACCCTAACTCCCAGTATCTAAGTCTCTTTCTGTTTTCGAAAACAGGAAATTCAGATTTACCCTAAGTACCCCAGAACCCAGATAACTGAGTTATCATGGTTTAACCCTATCCAGACTCATGTATCTTTTGGAATATGTTCCTAGGTATACCCTCAACTTACAACAAAAAGTTGGGAACCAGATTGTTTCATCTAAACACTTTTCGCAGTTTAGCCCAAATTTTACTGCGAATAAGTCCTTTTCTGTTTACCTGGAAGCCGAAAAGGCTAAAATCCACGAATCAACTCCAACCTTAGAATTTCTTCAGGGAACACTTCCCAAATGCTATTTGATACAGATTTCCCTTCTGTCCAGACGTCAAAATCTCACCCCAACTACCAGAAATTGAGATCGACAAAATCCAGATCTATTTTACCCTAATTTTACCCTATTTTTGGAAATAGGTGAAATCCCCCAAACCTTATCAAATTTTCTCCAGATTTGACCTAAATGAGTATTAATAGAAATATTATACTCATCCATGAAATCAAATTCCAAATTAAACCTTTTTAAAACCAGATTTACAAATTAGTCCAGACTTCAACCAAAATCATCACAATTATGCCCCTGGTTCGACCAAAACCTGTTGTTCACGACCAAATGGGCTATTTTGACTTCGACCAGAGCAGTGCAACCGACCAGCTGCTGTTTTCGACCTCGCGCTGCTGTGTTTGCTTCGACCACGACCTTGTCCCAGTGCACGATCACGGCCACAGCTCGCATGCGACCACGTGCACCACTGCAGCTCCCATCGACTTCGACCTCGCCAGCTGCTACAGTAGCCGTAGTCGTTGAAGCCAGCCCGTGGTCGCCATCTTCACCAGCTGAACAGTGCCACGTGTGCGAGTACTGTTGGCCACTGTGGATCTTCCCCGGCGCGACTCACAGCCAACTGATTTCCTCCCGTTTGCACGCCACCAGCAACGGCTACAGCAGGAAAGCATAGCCACGTGGAGACCTCGCCGCGGCCAGCCATCGTGTCGCCTTCACTTCGCAGCAGCTCCAGCTGCAAAAGCTCTCACGGCCGCCGAACAGGTCACCTCCATCGCCAGCTCGCCGTGAAGTCACAATTCTGTCACTTCCTTGCCGGCTACAACTCCCCGAGCTTTTCCAACCGTTGAAGCACCTCCAGCTTTGCCTATTTATACCCCCTGGGACTTAGCCAACTTCACCACACTCCAAAACACCAGAAAACCAGCAGTAGCACTGTGTCTTCTTCTTCTCCGGTGAGCAGCAAGAGGGAGCTTCGGTGCTAGCTTCAACCACTGCTTCCTCCTTCGATCCAACACCCCCAGTGAGCTTCTCTCATCTCCCTCATGCTTCTCGACCTTGGAATTTAGTTTAAATACCCTCAGTCACCGGCAATTTCAGTTTACTCCAGTAGCTCCGGCGTGCAATTAACTTCATTCCAGAACGAATTGATCTTCGAGCCAGTAGTGAAAGATGCTTAGAATAGCTCACTTAAGACCCCTGAGCTACTGGTTTGAACAAATTCATTGTAAAACAAAAACCCCCAATTTCCAGCCATGAACATGAACTTGTACTTACTGATTTAGCTTCTCTGTTGAGTAATCTGTTAATCTAACTTCACCAATGCATTCCTAGTACCCTGAGGACCATACTCAAGCAAGTAATTGAGTTCAATCACTTTAAATCAGAAATGCCCAAATCAGATTTGAGTTCATCTTTTCTCCAGCCAGTATCTTCCAAATCTAGCCGATCTAGCCCTAACCACTTTGCCATTTAGATGTTTTGGACCATTTTGAGCAACTTTGTCTTCTATCACGACTTCTAATTCGGCCTAGATTGTGAGATATAGCTATGCCCTAGTTGGCTGTACTGTTTATGTTGCATGTGCTCCAGGCCAGTCAACTTCCTTGCCGGTTTTCATCACTTTCCGGCCATCTCCTGCCCTAAATCCTGTGGAGACATTTGTTCCTGTTACAAATGCCTAACTACCAGACAAAGTGGTGCATCATTTGGAGCCCTAGATCAAAAGATATGGCAAACCCTAATTTCTGGCCATGTCAACTCTATGTCAAACTATGCCAGCCAATGGCATTAGCCATGTTCACCCACCTCTGGTCATGCAAACCAAAAATTACCTTGTCAAACAGTTGCTTCACTACCTTGTGCACCATATGCTTGAATCAAAACTCATTTTGGCCGCTGGGAACTATTCAAACCATGTCAGTGCCATTCTTCGGCATTGTCAGCCCTTGTCAGCCTATGTCAGCCAATGGCATTGGGCCAGTTTGACCCCTTCTGGGTATGCAAACTGAACATAACTTTGTCCCTTAGACTCCTGATGTTGTGATCTACATTTTATTCTACTGCAACAACTTGAGTTGAGCCCTATATCATCCATCGACCCTATGTCGATGCCTTGAACCGAATGTCGACCTAAAGGCGTTCGCTGTTTTTGAGCGAACTAGCAGCAGCCTTGATATCATTCTGATATTTTGGAACATTTGGAACCTTGTAAACCCTTGACAACTAATCTTAACCTTGGTTTCCATAGTTTAACCCTAATCGCTTCCAAATCTTGTATCGCCTAAGTGTTTCTCCTTGCATTATCGCATATAGTGGAATAGTAAGAGTAGGATTGATTATAATGCCTGTTTGCTTGTTTGATCCTTGTTCAGGACAAGAGTCCGAGTTCGAAGACTTCGTCGCAGACCCGACATCAACTGCTGTTTCTTACGACGCGGAAGGCAAGTCATATTCTTGAACATCTTGAACCTATATTTTATGAATTGCTAGAATATGCCTTGATTATAAAATAATAATATTGCATGAGAAAGATTGAGAATAGTTGAATTATGAAATGGCAGCATCAGGCTGATGCCTGTGAAATGTGAATTGATCAAATAATGAGCCATGAACTAATATATTATGTATATTTATATTCATGAAATAAAACCCCTAGCCGTGACCAGTATTTTGGTATGGAATGGTGAAAGCACTGGAGGTGCTTGGTCGCACAGGATGTGCCAGCACTGGAAGTGCATGGATTGTGGTATGAGCTGGTCACTGGCATATAAGGACCTAGAACCTTGTGTTGTGCGTCTAGTGGCATGATTAACGTGCCGACCGCAAGCCTGGTATGGGACAGGCCTGAACAAGTAGTATGTGGATCACACATGAAACCCCTATATGACAAACTCACGATTAACACGGGGTGCGCTCCAACACATATCACAGGATGTGATCATGCACGCTGACCCTGAGGGGAAGACGCCAATTAGTGGGGGTTGTGAAACCCTGCCACAACTGTGGTTTGCGTGAAGAAAACCACGGGGTCTGGGGTGAATTGTGTGTGAAACATGGCAAAAGTTCTTATTATTTCCACCTTGCCGCTCACAGTATGAAGTGAGTTAGGGGTCCAATCCTTGTGATAGGAAGGGCATGAAAGTGGATATATCTTGCGGGTAAATTGGTACCCCTCTGCAGAGTTAAAAATGTATTCGAATACTTCGTGCTCCCGAGTTTTAGGAGTATGCCGCGGTGGATTAAATCCACGGGGTGTGACACAAGTATTGTTTTATAAATTAAAATCTGTTAAGTCAAGATTACCCAAATGACATGTGTTGTCATGATAAGGGGTGCTGCCGTGGGCTGTCATGTGTTGACGTGTCGCGGTAGTACCATAATTTAGTGATCATATGATATCTAAGAGGCATGTGGATTGTGCCCTAAGTATATGAAATGCTACCATGAGCATGAGATTTGAAAAGCTTGGAAGAAAAGTATTTATGGAAAAACCCTCTCACCTCTTTTCCCTCAATAGCATAGGATCATGTCATCTCTACTATACGTATCTCTACTCTTACCTATGACTTGCTGAGTACGTAAGTGCTCACCCTTGCAACTTATCAACAATAGATGGAGTGCTACAATACCAAGACGAAGGCTTGGAAGATTTCGTGGATCCAGAAGGAAGAGAGCCAGTTCTGCCAGAACCCTGAAGTGTGCTGTTCTGCCGTCAAGTTCTTACGACTGTGGGGGTTTCGCCTAGCTTCCGCCGAGTAGTTGTCTTTTGTTTTAATTAGACCATTTGTGCCGTGAAGGCATTGTATTACTCTTGTTGTATCAGGCCAGCAGGCCATACTGTTTATCAATGATATTTTGTAAGTTACTCTGCTGCAATGAACTCCTGTGCTTGACTTATCCTGGGAAGTCAGTGGTATGTATGTATGAGGCCAGCTGCAGCGAGCTAGGTCTCCACGGGAGTAGTCGTGGTACCCTGTGCGGGCGCGACATAAGGAAAGTGGTATCAGAGCAGCATGAGAACTTGATTGTAGGACGACACCTTTAGGAATTGGCTCGCCAGGAAGGCGTAGTTTATTTAAAAATCTATTTTCTAAAAACACTATTTTTGAAAACAGGAGCCTTGTAGCTTCTAAAAGTTTTGGATTTCAAAAGTCTTACTTGGCTTTTCTAAAAATTTGGCAAGATGTCGAGAGAGCATTCTGCTTTTATAGAGTGCCTCAGAAGTTGGGCTACGTTGCTACGGCACATAGCCTAGTTCTTTTGGTAGAACCTTGTTCGAGTAGTTAGTCGACCGTCGTGGAGGATTAGCTGGGAAAGGGTAGTATAGATTGAGCAGGTGGATGCTCTTGCTAGCTTTTGTGCTCCGCCGTTGCTTTCGCAATGGTTAACTTGTTTACTATGGCTAGAAGCCTAAGTGTTTTATGCATTAAATAGTTGCATTAACTTCCGCATTAGTGCCCTAGTTCTCTCTTAGTTAGTTAGACCTATCTGCTCTTTCTTCAGAAGAATCAGTATGGTGTACACGAAGAGAAGATCGCAAGGTAGTCAAGAGGACAGGGAGCAAGCTTCGCCCAGGGAAGACCCAGCAAGGAGAGGATCTTCATCTCAACAGAGACCCCACGAATCAAACCTTTCTCAGGAAGATCAGCCAACCCTCCAAGAAATTCTTCTCTCCACGGAAAAGAGCAGGCAGGAGGCACAAGCTGCCCACACCCAGTTGTTGGCTCAGATCATTCAAAAGATGCCAGGAGGGACATCTGAAGGAACTGCTGTTGGAACCCGACTATCGGATTTTCAGAAGACCCGACCACCAACATTTGCTAGTGCAACTGATCCCATCGTCGCCGATGATTGGCCCAGGGACATCGAGAGGAAGTTGGATACAGTTCGTTGTAACGACCGAGAGAAAGTTTTATTCGGATCACACCAACTTACAGGAGCAGCAGCCGCATGGTGGATAAACTATCAAGAGGCTCACCCTGACAAGGATAACATATCCTGGACGGAATTTAAAGAACAATTCCGGAAATTTCATGTACCCATCGGTGTCATAGCCGCCAAACGCCGAGAGTTCCGAAACATGGTACAAGGGAGCCAGACCGTTACGGAATATCTGCACCAATTCAGCCATCTAGCTCGCTATGCGCCAGGAGACATCGACACGGTGGACAAAAGATTGAGCGCTTCACCGAAGGACTTCAACACTATCTGCAGTACCAGATTGCCTCCCACGAATTTTCAGAGTTCCAAACCTTAGTCAATCGGGTATTGAAGGTGGAAGAAAAGAGGAGCATAGGAGATGAAAGTCGAAAAAGAAAGATGCTACAGCAAGCACGGCCGCCAGCCAACCCACCAGGGGAAGAGTCCCAACATCTCCCAATTTCCGACCAGTCTACCAAGCACCAAGATCACCAGCAACACCGTCATGTCCAAGCTGCAAAGGAGCTCACTACCAAAGGGACTGCCCTCATGCTAGAACTCAGTGTTTTCACTGTGGGCAGTATGGACACCGCAAAGACAGCTGTCCTTGGATTCAGCTCCCAACGTCAATAGCAAGATCGCAAGCTGGAACACCGACGATGACAATCCAGAACCACAGCTTCACCACCATTGCAGAGCCCCAGAGGAAGTTCGCCCAACAGAGGAGGAACCATAGCAGGCTGAGAACGAGGAAGAGGAAGAGGACAGATGGGAAGCCGAGGAGGCCGATTAAACTTCACCTCTCTTCAAGAAGCAAACAACGCCACCAACATTCTCCTAGGTAGATTCTTGATCCAGTCTGCATATGCTTTAATACTGTTGATCCTGGAGTTACAAATTCATTCATATCAGAAGATTTTGCATTTAAAGTGGGAATAAATATGGTACCTCTAGAGTACTCTATGGTTATACAGACCCCAGGAGCTAAGTTGCCTGTATATTCAGCTTGCCATCATATATAACCTTCAGAGTAGAAGGGGAAGAGTTTATGGCTAGCCTATTAGTCCTAAAACTGCAAGGCCTAGATATTATATTGGGAATGGATTGGTTATCCCAACATAAAAGTCTAGTGGATTGTGAGAAGAAAACTCTGAGCCTTGTTAGTAACCAAGGGAAGAAAGTCTTGTTTCATCTAGAGAAGTCATCAGACGAGAAAACCACGAGGGTCTATTCAAGTACTTCAGAAGATATGCTTGGATCAATTGCCCATAGTACAGGAATACTTGGACGTATTCCCAAAAAGAACTCCCAGGGATGCCACCTGATAGGGAGATAAAGTTACCATTGAGCTTAAAACCAGGAGCGGCACCTATAGCTAAGAGACCATATAAGATGCGGTTAGCAGACTTAGAAGAGTTGAAAAGTCAGCTAGGAGGAGCTAGAGAGTAAAGGATTTACTGACCTACTGCTTTACCTTGGGGAGCCCCAATGCTGTTGAAGAAAGATGGAACTCTAAGAATGTGCGTGGATTACAAGTGCTGAATGAGGTGACCATTAAGGACAAGAATCCACTGCCAAGGAACGATGAACTATTCGACCAACTTCGAGGAGCCAGAATATTCTCCAAGATAGCCCAAAAAGCCCGGCTATCACCAACCTGGAAATCAGGAAGAAGGGACATACCAAGGCTGCTTTCACTACAGATACGGGCTGTACGAGTTTACTAGCAGCCTTCATGAACATCTTGAACAACACATTCATGGATCATCTCGATAAGTTGTCATTGTGCTCATAGACGACACCCTCATCTACTCCAGAAGTCTAGAGGAACATAAGCGGCACTTGCACAAGGACTTGAGAAGACCAAGAGAGTGCAAGTTCTATGCCAAATCCGACAAGTGCGAATTTTGGATGACGAAGATTGCATTCTCGGCCATGCTTTGACAGAAAAAGGAATTTTAGTGACTCGGCCAAGATCGCTGTGATCAATGAATGGAAGCAACCTACCAGCGTGTCAGAGATCAGAAGCTTTTTGGGATTAGCAGGTTACTATCAGAGATTGTTGGAGGATCTTCTCAGATTGCTAAATCCCTTACCAATCGGTTTAGGAAGGAAGTCACATTCGAATGGACCGCCAAGTGCGAGGAAAGTTTCCAGAAACTTAAGGAAAAGTTAACAACCACACTAGTCCTCACATTGCCAGATCGTAAGGATGACTTCGAAGTGTTCTGTGATGCTTTGAAGACTAAGCATAGGCTGTGTGTTGATACAAAAAGGCCAAGTGGTAGCTTATGCTTCACGACAGCTAAAGCTGCATAAGGAAAACTACCCTATTCATAACTTGGAGTTAGCAGCGGTAGTACATGCCTTGAGGATATGGCAACATTACTTGCTTGGGAATAAGTGTGAAATCTACACGGATCATAAGAATCGCAAGTATATTTTCACCAGGCAAAACTCAACATGCGCCCACATCGTTGGCTAGAGCTAATCAAGGACTATGACCTCAGCATTCTCTACCACCCAAGAAAAGCCATGTGGTAGCAGACGCTTTGAGGAGAAAGGCCTACACTTTACAAGAAGTTGTGTTGAATAACCCACACTTACAGCAAGAATTGCAAGGACTAGAGATAGAAGTGGTACCATCAGGGAGGTTAGCCACTCTCACAATAATATCCTGACTCAAGGGACAAATAGAGAGTGCTCAAAGGAAGATAAAGAGATCTGCAAGATCAAGAGCCGAATTAGATTAGGTAAGGTCAGGATTTTTCTGAGGACGAACATGGAATTGTATGGTACCAAGGAAGGATCTGTGTACCTCAGAGCACATACCTCAAGAGCTAATTCTGCATAAAGCTCATCAAACTTCATACTCAATACCCCTGGTAACATCAAGATGTATCAGGACTTGAAAACTCGATTTTGGTAGGTCGATATGAAGAAAGAATTGCGGCATACATTATAAGAGGTGACATGTGCCATAGGATCAAGGCCGACCCTCAGAAGATAGTCTCAGATCATGGAAGTCAGTTTACCATCAAGTTTTGGGACCAACTTCATGAAACCTTGGGAAACTAGATGCAGTCCAGCACTGCATATCAATCCACAGACGGGGAACAAACTGCGAGAGTCAATCAGATCTTTGGAAGAATTGCTAAGAGCTTGCATTTGAATAATGGGAATTCATGGAAAAATGCTTACCATTTGCAGAATTTAACTATAACCACATTATCAGGCTAGCACATTTGAAGCTTTATATGGACATAAGTGCAGAACCCCATTACATTGGAACGAGTCAGGAGGAAGGAACGTATCGGACCATTCAAGATACTCAAGAGAAAGAGGAGAAGTGTCCTATAAACTGGAACTACCATCAGAACTTGGAGGAGTACATGATGTGTTCCATGTCCCTCAACTTCGGAAATGCCTGGAAGAACCCGCGGACCGGGTAGAAACTCTTGGTATTTCGTTGCAGAAGAACCTCACCTACCTTGAGCAACCACTCGGATTGTAGCCAGAGATGAGCGTCAACTTCAAAGAAAGAAGATCAAGCGGTGCAAAGTTCAATGGAAAAAGAGGAGATTTGCTTCAGACCTATCCCTACCTCTTCCCTTCTCTAGGTAAATCTCGGGGCGAGATTTCTTTAAGGAGGGTAGGCTTGTAACACCCTGGTTTTGGGGGTGAAAGTTTTTGCATAATAAATCCTGCATGCATGTATCCCTGTAGCAGTAGCCAGATCAGCTGAACCCTAATCTCTCCTCAAACCCTAAAAATCTCCAAATCTATTCTCTAGATCCAGATCAAGATCTGACCATCAGATTTAACCTATCAGTTCTTTCTGAAGATAAAGTCTTCACGAACAAGTCGGAATTCTAACCCCAAACTTCCCAGTATCTAAGTCTCTTTATGTTTCGAAAACAGGAATTCAGATTTACCCTAAGTACCCCAGACTCCCAGATAACTGAGTTATCATGGGTTTAACCCTATCCAGACTCATGTATCTTTTGGAATATGTTCCTAGGTATACCCTCAACTTACTCAAAAAGTTGGGAACCCGATTGTTCATCTAAACCCTTCTTCGCAGTTTCGCCCAAACTTTTACTGCGAATAAGTCCTTTTCTGTTGACCTGGAAGCCGAAAAGGCTAAAATCCACGAATCAACTCCAACCTTAGAATTTCTTCAGGGAACACCTCCAAATGCTATTGATACAGATTTCCCTTCGTCCAGACTTCAAAATCTCACCCCAACTACCAGAAATTGAGATCGACAAAATCCAGATCTATTTTACCCTAATTTACCCTATTTCGGAAAATAGGTGAAATCCCTTCAAACCTTATCAAATTTCTCCAGATTTGAGCTAATGAGTATTAATAGAAATATTATACTCATCCATGAAATCAAATTCCAAATTAAACCTCTTTAAAACCAGATTTACAATTAGTCCAGACTTCAACCAAAATCATCACAATTATGCCCCTGGTTCGACCAAAACCTGTTGTTCACGACAAATGGGCTATTTCGACTTCGACCAGAGCAGGGCAACCCGACCAGCTGCTGTTTTCGTCCTCGCGCTGCTGTGTTTGCTTCGACCACGACCTTGTCCCAGTGGACTGATCACGGCCACAGCTCGCAGCGACCACGGCACCACTGCAGCTCCCATCGACTTCGACCTCGCCAGCTGCTACAGTAGCCGTAGTCGTTGACGCCAGGCCCGTGGTCGCCATCTTCACCAGCTGAACAATGCCACGTGTGCGAGTACTGTTGGCCACAGTGGATCTTCCCCGGCGCGACTCACAGCCAGCTGATTTCCTCCCGTTTGCACGCCACCAGCAACGGCTACAGCAGGAAAGCATAGCCACGTGGAGACCTCGCCGCGGCCAGCCATCGTGTCGCCTTCACTTCGCAGTAGCTCCAGCTGCAAAAGCTCTCACGGCCGCCGAACAGGTCACCTCCATCGCCAGCTCGCCGTGAAGTCACAATTCTGTCACTTCCTTGCCGGCTACAACTCCCCGAGCCTTTCCAACCGTTGAAGACCCCTCCAGCTTTGCCTATTTATACCCCCTGGGACTTAGCCAACTTCACCACCACTCCAAAACACCAGAAAACCAGCAGTAGCACTGTGTCTTCTTCTTCTCCGGTGAGCAGCAAGAGGGAGCTTCGGTTCTAGCTTCAACCACTGCTTCCTCCTTCGATCCAACCCCCCAGTGGAGCTTCTCTCATCTCCCTCATGCTTCTCGACCTTGGATTTAGTTTAAATACCCTCAGTCGCCGGCAATTTCAGTTTACTCCAGTAGCTCCGGCGTGCAATTAACTTCATTCCAGAACGAATTGATCTGCGAGCCAGTAGTGAAAGATGCTTAGAATAGCTCACTTAAGACCCCTGACCTACTGGTTTGAACAAATTCGTTGTAAAACAAAACCCCCAATTTCCAGCCATGAACATGAACTTGTACTTACTGATTAGCTTCTCTGTTGAGTAATCTGTTAATCTAACTTCAACCATGCATTCCTATTACCCTGAGGACCATACTCAAGCAAGGAATTGAGATTCAATCACTTTAAATCAGAATGCCCAAATCAGATTTGAGTTCATCTTTCTCCAGCCAGTAATCTTCCAAATCTAGCCGATCTAGCCCTAACCACTTTGCATTTAGATGTTTTGGACCATTTTGAGCAACTTTGTCTTCTATCACGACTTCTAATTCGGCCTAGATTGTGAGATATAGCTATGCCCCTAGTTGGCTGTACTGTTTATGTTGCATTGTGCTCCAGGCCAGTCAACTTCCTTGCCGGTTTTCATCACTTTCCGGCCATCTCCTGCCCTAAATCCTGTGGAGACATTTGTTCCTGTTACAAATGCCTAACTTACCAGACAAAGTGGTGCATCATTTGGAGCCCTAGATCAAAGATATGGCAAACCCTAATTCTGGCCAATGTCAACTCTATGTCAAACTATGCCAGCCAGTGGCATTAGCCCTGTTCACCCACCTCTGGTCATGCAAACCAAAAATTACCTTGTCAACAGTGCTGTCACTCCTTGTGCACCATATGCTTGAATCAAAAACTCATTTTGGCCACTGGGAACTATTCAAACATGTCAATGCCATTCTGCGGCATTGTCAGCCCTTGTCAACCTATGTCCGCCAATGCAATTGGGCCAGTTTGGACCCCTTCTGGGTATGCAAACTGAACATAACTTTGTCCCTTAGACTCCTGATGTTGTGATCTACATTTGATTCTACTGCCACAACTTGAGTTGAGCCCTCTATCATCCATCGACCCTATGTCGATGCCTTTGAAACCGAATGTCGACCTAAAGGCGTCGCTGTTTTTGAGCGAAACCAGCAGCAGCCTTGATATCATTCTGATATTTTGGAACATTTGGAACCTTGTAAACACCTTGACAACTAATCTTAACCTTGGTTTCCATAGTTTAACCCTAATCGCTTCCAAATCTTGTATCGGCCTAAGTGTTTCTCCTTGCATTATCGCATATAGTGGAATAGTAAGAGTAGGATTGATTATAATGCCTGTTTGCTTGTTTGATCCTTGTTCAGGGCAAGAGTCCGAGTTCGAAGACTTCGTCGCAGACCCGACATCAACTGCTATTTCTTACGACGCGGAAGGCAAGTCATATTCTTGAACATCTTGAACCTATATTTTATGATTGCTAGAATATGCCTTGATTATAAAATAATAATATTGCATGAGAAAGATTGAGAATTGTTGAATTATGAAATGGCAGCATCAGGCTGATGCCTGTGAAATGTGAATTGATCAAATAATGAGCCATGAACTAATATATTATGTATATTTATATTCATGAAATAAAACCCCTAGCCGTGACCAGTATTTTGGTATGGAATGGTGAAAGCACTGGAGGTGCTTGGTCGCACAGGATGTGCCAGCACGGGAAGTGCATGGATTGTGGTATGAGCTGGTCACTGGCATATAAGGATCTAGAACCTTGTGTTGTGCGTCTAGTGGCATGATTAAC
The DNA here is from genome assembly GCA_019359835.1 of Pharus latifolius. Classification (NCBI taxonomy): domain Eukaryota; kingdom Viridiplantae; phylum Streptophyta; class Magnoliopsida; order Poales; family Poaceae; genus Pharus; species Pharus latifolius. Next base: position 69,469,470 of record CM033322.1, read on the forward strand.
GTGCCGACCGCAAGCCTGGTATGGGACAGGCCTGAACAAGTAGTATGTGGATCACACATGAAACCCCTATATGACAAACTCACGATTAACACGGGGTGCGCTCCAACACATATCACAGGATGTGATCATGCACGCTGACCCTGAGGGGAAGACGCCAATTAGTGGGGGTTGTGAACCCTGCCACAACTGTGGTTTGCGTGAAGAAAACCACGGGGTCTGGGGTGAATTGTGTGTGAAACATGGCAAAAGTTCTTATTATTCCACCTTGCCGCTCACAGTATGAAGTGAGTTAGGGGTCCAATCCTTGTGATAGGAAGGGCATGAAAGTGGATATATCTTGCGGGTAAATTGGTACCCCTCTGCAGAGTTAAAATGTATTCGAATACTTCGTGCTCCCGAGGTTTAGGAGTATGCCGCGGTGGATTAAATCCACGGGGTGTGACACAAGTATTGTTTTATAAATTAAAATTGTTAAGTCCACAGATTACCCAAATGACATGTGTTGTCATGATAAGGGGTGCTGCCGTGGGCTGTCATGTGTTGACGTGTCGCGGGTAGTACCATAATTTAGTGATCATATGATATCTAAGAGGCATGTGGATTGTGCCCTAAGTATATGAATGCTGCCATGAGCATGAGATTTGAAAGCTTGGAAGAAAAGTATTTATGGAAAAACCCTCTCACCTCTTTTTCCCCTCAATAGCATAGGATCATGTCATCTCTACTATACGTATCTGTACTCTTACCTATGACTTGCTGATACGTAAGTGCTCACCCTTGCAACTTATCAACAATAGATGGAGTGCTACAATACCAAGACGAAGGCTTGGAAGATTTCGTGGATCCAGAAGGAAGAGAGCCAGTTCTGCCAGAACCCTGAATTGTGCTGTTCTGCGTCAAGTTCTTACGACTGTGTGGGGGTTTCGCCTAGCTTCCGCCGAGTAGTTGTCTTTTGTTTTAATTAGACCATTTGTGCCGTGAAGGCATTGTATTACTTTGTTGTATCAGGCCAGCAGGCCATACTGTTTATCAATGATATTTTGTAAGTTACTCTGCTGCAATGAACTCCTGTGCTTGACTTATCCTGGGAAGTCGGTGGTATGTATGTATGAGGCCAGCTGCAGCGAGCTAGGTCTCCACGGGAGTAGTCGTGGTAGCCCGTGCGGGGCGCGACATGCGATGGCGAAGAGATTTGCAGCTCCGGCATGGTGGCATGGCGTAAAGTTTCTGACTTGGCTCAGGCGTGTGGTGTGTGCGCGCGCGGAAAAGCGGGCTGGCACCAGTGCTACTGCTACTGCTACTACGGTGGCTGGTCCGGCGCGGACACGTGTCGGGCATGCACCTCCAACGGCTACAAGCTCTGGCGACGAGCTGGACTCCACCGGGGCGAAGAATACGGCGAAGGCGTATGGTTGTTGGTCGAAGGCGCCCCTTGCGGCATTGGTCGAAACAAGGATTTGGACCCAATTGCAATTCTGAACTTTGGCTTGGACTGATTTGTAAATTTTGAGATTTAGAGGATTAGGGCTGATTTGAACATCACAATCTGGCAAACTTTATTCAACACTAATTTGTCAAGGATATTTGGTAAAATATGGCACATTTGAATAGTTTTCGAATAAAACAAAAACAGGGTAATTTACGGTATTAGAATCTGGGTTTTGTCGAAACTAGAATTCTGAGACGTAGGGGAGATTTCGATATCCTCGCAAAAGAGGATTTTGTATTGAATAGAATTTGGGAGGTAGTCCTGAATCAGATTAGAATTTGGAGCTAATTTGTGGCTTTTAGCCCTTTCCGGCTTCTGGAAAATCAGAATAGGACTAATCTGCGATACAATTTGGGACTGATTTGTGAAAAGGGTTTAGATGGAATCTGGTGGCCAACTTTTTGGATTAAGGTATTGGCTACCCTTGATCATAATCAAAGAACAATTTGGGTCAGGATCAGGTTAGGGTTTTATTGAATCAGTTTTTAATTTTCAGAGTACTTATGGTAATTAAATTAATTCTGTTTTCGAAAACAGAAAGGAGTTGGTAATTCCGGGAGTTAGAGATCGAATTTGATCGGCTTCTGAAGGCTTTCCTACTCAAGATAATTAGTAGCATATCTGGATAATATGAAGTTGATTTGGGCTTACAGAATAGATTTTGAGATTTTTGGTGCTTAGGATAGATTAAAGCTGGAGGATCTGGCTACTACTACAGAGATACATGATGCATGATTTTTGAAAAGGAAATTTTCACCCCCAAAACCAGGGTGTTACAGAATTTGTTGCGGTTAGACTGGTTTTGTATTTTTCATAAAACCAAGTCGCCCATGTGAAGTCTACGAGGCCGCACCCGTTTACTGTGGTATTTACGTAAAGCTTGTAATATACCGCAGACTTGATCAACGCTCGATCATGCTTTTCCTCAAGGATGGTAATATCTTGGGCACGTTGTTCGTGTGAATGATCAAACTGATCCATGCGAACAGAACCAACGCGAATTTCTGTTGGTAAGACAGCCTCAGCACCATATACTAGTTGAAAAGGTGGTCTCACCCGTAGCTTGACTACAGTAGTGCGTAGAGCCCATAGGACGGAGTAGAGTTCATCTACCCAAGCCCCCGAGCGCATCTTAAGGAGATCGAAAACATGTTTCTTGATGCCTTGTAATATCTGCCCCTTGGCGCGTTCAACGGCTGTTGCTCTGTGGATGAGCTATAGAAGGAAGCACACTTTGGTCCCAATATTGTCACAACAGTGCAAAAAGAGACCACTAACGAACTGGGAGCCATAGTCGGTAATCAGACGACTTGAAACACAAATCGTGTGACAATATTCTTATGAAAGAATTTCTTCGCCGTAGCGGCGGTAACGTTGCGGACTGGTTCAGCTTCATCCACTTTGTAACGTGTCAATGGCTACGAATAGGAACTTGTACCATTGACCGCTTGGGGCATAGGGCCACGATATCTATTCCCCAAACCACAAAAGGCCATGTTAGAGGAATAGTTATAAGGCATATGCAAGTGATGAACTTGCCTAGCATGAAATTGACACTGTGGGATGTTTTGACCAAATGCTTGGCATCATCAATTGTTGAAGGCCAGTAAAAGCCCTGTCGAAATGCCTAATCGACCAATGTCTGATACGACGCGTGTGCACTACATAACACTATTGTGAATTTCTTTCAAGAGGGATTGCCTTCCTCCTAAGATTGCAGCGCATGAATACTCCTTGAGTACCCTTTCTGTTCAAAATTCCATCAATGAATTTGTACAGACGCACCTTCGGAGCTAATCGATCACTTTCGGTTTCCTTGGGCAAGGTCCCATGTTCGAGATAGATCCGCAATGGTCGTGTCCAACCTTCTTCATGTCCAAGGTTGGTGACGCAAACTGTCACGGGGTCATCTCGATTGAAGCCATGATCGAAGGGTGTTTTAAGTGTTCAATGAACATCCTGCCGGAGAGGATGTGCGTGACGATCCAATTTTTGATAATTGGTTTGGGAGTATATTATCCTGTCGCGGGATATATGGACTTCGAAATGACTGAAGTATTTTCCCAATTTCCTCACTTCCTCCAGGTAATGAGCTATTGTCTCATTGGAGGTGCAGTACATCTTGTTACCTGGTTTACGACTAGCTGTGAGTCTCCCCTCACCACTAGCCGACGGACTCCGAGGAATTTGGCTGCCCGGAGCCCTGCAATAAGACTTCATACTCTGCTGCTGTTGGTCACCACAAAGTGTAATGAATGACATACTTGAGTTGGTCGCCTGAGGTGTGATTAAGACCACCAAAGCCCCCGAGTGTTGGAAACTACGAGAACCATCAAAATACATCGTCCAATGATCGGTGCATGGATATCTTTCAATGCTTGCGCAGGAGGGTCGGGATTAGTCCATTCGACCACAAAATCTGCAGAATTGAGATTCAACTACTACGCGAGGGGTGAAATGGACGTCAAATGCTCCAAGTTCCATTGTCCACTTCGTGATATGACTAGATTTCTCTGGGTTTCGGATAATATCTCCCATCAAGAAGGACGAAGGAATAGTAATCTTGTGCGCTTGAAAGTAATGTCGTAGCTTATGGGAAGCCATCAGAAGTGCGTGGTAAAGTATCTTCGACTCACGGTAACGCTCCTTGGACCATGAAGTTCTTTGCTTACATAGTAGATTGGTTGTTGTACACCTCTCTTTCTATGACTAGATATGCGCTGACTGTGTGAGGGCTAGCTGCCAAGTAAGGAGTAGTGGCTCCCCAAGTTAGGAGAGACCAGTATTGGCAAGTTAGACAGACATGCTTTAACCTCTTGAGAAGCTTTTTTGGTACATCCGACCAAGTAAAACCATTGTGTTTGGTAAGAGCCTTAAAGAAAGGCAGTCCTCGTTCGCCTAGTCGCGATATGAAATAGCATAGTCGCCATGCCACCGTTAGGCTTGGATGCCTTCATAGTCGAAGGACATTCCATTTGCTCAATCGCCCCGATTTTTTCAGGATTAACCTCAATCCTCTCGAACAAACAAGGAAACCCAAAGGTTGCCAGAAGAAACCCTAAAGGAAATTTTTCTAGGTTCAATTTATATTCCATGATTGTTTATATTATAAAAGTTTCAGCAAGAACATCTAAATGATTTGAGCTTTTCAAGCTTTTACAACCAAATCATCAACATAAGCTTCGAATTAGCCCCACCTGGG